>JASDQU010240473.1:85406-136293 GCA_032191745.1 Picea mariana | reverse complement strand
CCTTTTCTTCATTTCTTTCACCAAGGGGCCAACTTCTTAGGAAAAGCACCTCTTTACAAATTAATGTGATAACATATCTTATTGGTTACATAGAATCAGATTGGGAAGATGATAGTATTGATCACAAGTCCACTTCAGGATATGTCTTCTACCTTGGATTAGGACCTATATGTTGGTCAAGTAAGAAGCAATCAACAATTTCTTTATCATCATCATAGGCAGAGTACAGGGGTGAAGTGAATGTTACTACTCAGGCTATTTAGTTGTAGAAATTTCTTACAAAGTTGGGAGTTCATTTTCATCATCCGATAGTTATATGGTGTGATAATTAGAGTACTCTAAGGTTGTGTAGAGACCTAGTTTAGAGGTAGGAGACCAAGAACATCAAGGTTCATATGCACTTTATTCGAGGATGCATTCAGGATCGATTAATTGATATGCAGTTCTGTCCATCTTCAGACCAAGTGGAAAACATATTCACAAAGCCTTTCACCAAATTTATTTTGTCTCATTGAGGTACATTCTAGGAGTGAGGGATACATCAACTTAGCAGTTGAACATATTAGCATTATTTATTGTTAGCAACATATTTTGAGGGGGGATTTTTGTTCCCGCTAGGTTTTCCCTCTTTACCTTACTTTTTTCCAGTTGTTATACATCTATACTTGTACATGAGTACGTAACATGGCTTCATATTTCCAGGAATAATCATTGTGCACACCTCGATTGTGTTTCAGGGGGGGTGTTGGGGTACATGATCAACTACATACTTAGTGACATACTCATTTTTTCCATTTTCCTACTATTTAGGAGGACTGTTATTTATAGCATGTATATTTATAGCAAGTCTATTTTTAGCTAGTAGATTCCTATATGTAATACCATGGGAAAATACCACGGATTTCCAAAACCATGGGCTCATAAACAACCATTAGAAAAATTCCTTTTTTTTAGCTACCTTTAGGCCAATTCCTATTTTTTAGCCACCATTACGCAAATTCCTATTTTTTAGGAGATAATTCCTATTTCCTTAATTTTAGGATACATTTCTTATTTCATGGCTATAGAATGCATTTTAGTAAGAATATTATCCTCCTAGGGAAATGTGCATTATCCATTTAATACTTGGATTTAACTCACTTCACTTATTTAATAACTTTACATAATTAACAAATTCTCACTCAGTTAGGGATTTAGTTCCATTCTTGGACTCTAGTCTTATTATAGGAGATTTTTTCTATTGTGGAATGCATGTTGAATTCATGTAGAGTTCTTATTATCAGAAACTTTTTAATTTAGTTAATTGTTGTTATTGGGAGAAGTTATTTTTTTACTACATGGAAATCCCAACCTAGTGCACATTACTCCTCATGTGGAGAGTACTATATATTGTACTTATTAGCAAGGATTAATACAATGTGATTAGAGTGGGTTTTTTACTCTCTTATGTGTGAATATTGATTATGTTTTTCTCTCTCCTCTCTCTCTCTCTCTCTCTCTCTCTCTCTCTCTTTTACAATTAGCTAGTGTAGTATTTTCTTCTCACAATTAGGTCTTGGATTATGGTTTAATCCTACATAGCAAGCATATGTGATTTTAGGTGGTATTGACCAATTTTCAGGCTTACATTTTCAAAACACCCTCCACATTTCATGAAACCCCCATTGAAAATCATGATTTGGAAATTATTAACTGGAAGAACATAGTAGTTGACTTCTTGGGCAATGGGGTAATGAATAAAACTATGGGTGTTGTGAGTGTCAACGAGAATGATGAATTTCCAATGCTTAATGTAGATAATTAACTTGAGGGTTTGAGGGGAAGAGAAATCAGTGAGTTCATTAGTGGAAATCAGTGGTTCAACTTCCTATGGATCAAAGGGTGGATTAAGATCAACTAGTGGGGGTAGATTAAGTACAGGGGAAGCATGTGCCTTGTCTTCAGAAACATCCTCAGATATAGCCATAAAAATCTTATGTTCCTTACACTTGTTCCTTAGAAAATAATTTCCATCACAATTATAACAAAGACCCTTAAGTTGGCATTCAACCATTCCATCCCGAGTCAATTTCTAGATATTGAGGGGAGCGGTAGGAGGGGTGGGGAGGGTGGGTTTAGGGCAAGGAATAAAGGGTGCTTTTTTGGTTTGGGATGAGACTAATTATTATTCTTCCTTGGATCATTTAGTATCTTCCAACCAAGTATGGGGACGAGCCATGAGGACATGGGCATGTATTTCATCCTTGAGGCCACTAATAAATCATTCCTTGAAAAAAACATCTATCATGCCCTCCGTTCTGAAAGCTAATTTCTCAAAGGAAGTTATAAACTCTTACACTAGGCAAATTTGTTTCAACTTGGTCAAACGATATAAATGATAGGTATTGGTTTCAACGCGATCATAAATATCTACAACAAACTATATCCAAGCCACATACCCTTGGCATTCCTTTTTACGCCATTTCCACCATTGACAATGTTCAGGATCCAAATGGATAACACCATAACATAGTTTGGCCATCTCATCGGTAATTTCATGAAAAGAGAAGTAGTGTTCCATTTTGGTGACCAACCCATCAAATTTGAGCCATCAAATTTTTTCACATCCACTCTAGGAAGATGTAGGTCACACTGAAAGTGATTGGATTGAAAAGTCTAGGAATTGGAAGAAGTATCTCCTTCAAGGTGCAAAGGTTAGTTATATGAAAGAAGGCCTCCAAGAATTTTCAATTTGTCAAAGAGCTAGACAACAAAGGGTTCAAGTTGGTGTTCCTTATGGGAAGAGAGGTCCTTTGTCATGTCTTGTTTCAGGTCTTCCATTTTGGCATCTATGGTGGAATGGATGGATAAATTTATGGTGGAAATGTTGGCATTGATTTACCGCAATTCCTTCTTGATCATGGAGAGATCAAATGACAAGCCATTGAACCGTGATTCAAGTTCTTGGTTGCAGGTGTGGACCATGGTGAAAGGGGAACACAAGAAGGGGGTGTGTGGGTCCACATAGAAAATGGGTTATGGGTGAAGGGTATTATGATGATCAGGGTGAAAAGAGGAATCTAATGGGATAGGTCTCAAATAACGGTGCGGGAAGGCCCCTGACATTTTTTTTCTCCTACGGAGTTATACTCCGATCTGAATAATATTGTAGTGTCGAAATGTCAAATTTCTTATCAGGAAAAAATGTGTAGTAATTTCACAACCAAAATGCAGGAGGCAAGGTTGCACGAAAGAAACTATTGTCTATTTCTTTTATGTTTTGTTTCCATCCCAAGGGTTAGGGTTTTCAGGTTTCTTTCAGACAATGGTTTTCCCTATGCTATAGGTATTTGATATACACATGGGGTCGAATAGTAGTACTTGGATCAATATCTCATGGCACCAACTAAGGATACTAGAATGTACCCGTAGTTGTACTACCCAATTACCTAGGTACTAGATATTATCTTCCTGATATTTGTTCTCGGTGTCACTATAACAATGAGGCGGTCAATCAATTGATCTATGGTTTGTTTCAGGATACCTAGGGGGCTCTCTATATAGCAGAGGTACTTGGAAGAGAAAGTCCATATACAGGTGATGTCTAATGTGATACCACTCAAAGGGGTACCAACAGGGGTTACAAGGGTGTCCAACAATGTGAGCTTAAAAGCCTCTTGTATTTCATGCATGTATGCTTCCCCAACCGTGGATTTATGCAATGAGTGAAAAATCACTATAGTTTAAATATTTCAAAAAATCCCTCTACCCTAAAAAAACAATATACCCATAATTCCTTCGAAGCAAAGTGCTATTATACCACTTGTTATGCACCTGGTTATGTGAGATTGAGTAGAAACATGAATATCACAGAAATTATCAATGAAACAACATAATATAGAGAATAGCACACCAAAATGATACCTTTAATGAAATGGGAGAAATATTCACTTGATTCTTCAAGGGGGAAACCTCCAACAGAGTAGCGCTCTATTACAATAATTCTCAAGAAAAAGACTTATCATTCCCTCGACTCCTATTTATACTAAATCTATCTACCAAAATAACAATCTATAGGAAGATATCTCTAGAATCAAAAGCTTCTATTAGGTCTTCTTACATTTGACTTGTTCACCTTATTATCTAGCCCTTATTTATTAATATCAACCTTTATTACATGGAAAATATATTATTCTACCTAAGTGAGGGGTTAGGGAGGTTAGTTCCCTAACAATCCAAAAGCAACAATGTTTTTCAGTAATAATTATGAGCGTAATTTTTATTCTTCTTAAGCTATGCATTTACTGAAGGGGAAGGAATTATCACACATGGTAGAAAAAAATTGTTTTTCCTAGCTATCTCAATTATTCTTAATGGTGTATAGAGTGTACAAATAGTGTTTTCACGGTATTATTTAGAATCATTTTTAATTGATATAAAATATTTATTATGAATACTATTGTAAGGGCTAGTTGACTATGTTGATTAGATGATCCAGATTATTTTTGGCACGAAATGAGAGCGGATATATAATAAAGAAATGTACAGAGATATCTTGGATATCCAATAATATAATAGAAATGTATCATAGATGCAACTGTAAACACATAGATACATTAATACACAATTTTCTATTAATGAGCGAAAATGTACAAACACTGTAAAAATACAGAGTGAAAGACTCGCTAGAATGGTGGCAGCTTATCTCTAAGAAGAGATGTTTCTGCTACTCGCATTCGCAAGAATATGATTTTACAATGAGGATCCAAAGGCATTTTTATCATAAATAAAATCGAAAACCCTAACCCCGAAAGATAAAAATCCAACAGTTCTGTGGACCCCGTTTTGAGTAGTTTGGTGTATCAACTTCTTGGGGGCGTAACTTTGGCATACAATCTTCGTTTGGGGCGCACGATATCTTGTTGGAAAGGTATTGTTGAGGATATTAATTTTGGGGGCTCAATAAAAGTATTTGGCTATCATTGAGGTGCTCAATCCAAAAAAACTTTCATTTAGGCCCTCAAAATGGCCTTGGAAGTTTAGGAACTGAAAAACTGCTAAAAATAGTAAGTTGTCAGAAAATTGTTTTGAGCCAGTTGGAATAGGTGGGTGGCCACCGATATCCACCTGGATCAATCCTCCCTCCTCAGGAAGCAGTGGTATCGATTGTGTTGAGTGCTCGGGGTAGAGGGAAAAAACATTGGTTGAATCTGCATCTTGATGAGCTACTTGCCTTGGTGGAGAAGTTGCGTTGCTTAGCTTGTTGAAGGCTGTCATGAACCCATGGCTGGAAGGGTTGGAAATTTTGAACCATTCAGGTTACATGATATGACTGTGTGTGGAAGGAATCATTGCACTTTTCTTCAATATTATCGACCTGCTTCTGTTGGATAGAAGGTGCTTGGACTGAGCCTGCAGTGGTTGTGGTGTTCTTCTGCTCACCTTTTGAACAGAAAGTGAAGAATCTAAATTTTGTAGTGTGAGATACTACCTTGCGGCACTATTTAGGTGGGACAGTAGTTGGAAATACCTCTAGTATCTTGTATATATGTCCCCCCAGAGCAGGGATGATTTTAAGGATGGAAATTTATTTTAAAATGTAGAAACCTTGGCGAATCTTACCAATCCTTCATATGTCAACTATAAATGTTTGGTGATATTTTTGTAAAAATATTCAAATTTCTAAGTATTTTATATAGCTTTTATAAAATTTTGGCGATTTTTAAGGTAAAATAATTTTATCCTATATAATTTGGGCGAATCATTTTTAAAATAGCGAATCCCATTTTTGGAAAAACCATGGAAAATTAGCCCATGATCGAAATTTAGCCCCTAAAATCATCCCTGCCCCATAGTAATAATGGCACTACAGGGTCGAGACTCATAGATAGAATGGTGCTTCTACATATATGGTTTTCCTAAGAGAACATCACATACATCTAGCAGGGAAACATCACACAATACCTCATCCTTGAAGGGATGGATGTCGTATGGAAATCAACATTGTTGGTTGACACAAAGATCGTGTCCCTTGCAAAGCCACCCGATGTCGTATGGATTTGGGTATGGTGTTTTCGACAATCCCAAATGTTTGATGACCTTTGGTGAGATGAGGTTCTTATCTTCCACTATCAACAATAAAATGCAACGGGGTCCCTTTCACCCACATCTGTGAATGAAAAAGGTTTTCCCCTTCTTCAGGATCTCTTGGTTCTTCTGGTTGAATTGTTGCGGTCACAACAATAGCAGTGGGATTTGTATCGATGATATGTCTTCTACCAGTATTTTCTGAATCATATTTTGAATCAAGGTTCGTAACCTTATCTTTGATATCAGCCACCAATAACTATTTTGAGCTACATTCATCGATGTTGTGTCAGGGGATTTTGTGGAAATCGTACCATTTTCCAATGTCCTTCTTCATCTTCCCGTGACCCTTCTTTTCCTGTGGATTGGAATAGTTTTCAAAAGGTTGTTTGTTAGGGTCATCTTTATAATATTTTTTTTGTTGCGGATTTGCAAACCCAAACTCCCGTTTGTTCTGGTGCTTAAATTTCTACTCGATTTTAACAACATATCGATAAGCAGCACTGAGTGATGAGATGTCTAGAAAATCCATTTTAGTTTGGATGTATCTATGTAGAGCCCCATGGTATTTCAGAACCAAATTTCACTTAGAGTATTTGATACCCAACTTGGTGCACAAGGTATGAAAAGTATTGTTGAACTCTGGAACTTCTTGGCCCCTCTCTTGACGCAGCATGGTCCATCTCATGTATTGGTCTTCATAGTTTCCAACAGGGAAATATTATTCCTTGACCACATCCACAAAAAAATCCTAAGTGGGTTCGGCCCCATATATTCCAGACTCCTTGGTGGAACTTTTCTCCCAGTAAGTTTCCCACCAATGTTTGAAATGGTGGATAGCCTTAAGGATTGAGAAGATGATCTTTTCCCTGTCGGAGAAATTATGAATAGAGAAATAACCTTCTATCAAATTTAACCATTTTTCTAGGGCATCCACATCTATCTTTCCTTCAAATATGGGAATATCAAAATTAAATTGTACCTTGAAAAGCGAGGTGCCTCCAAAGTGACATCTTGAGGAATATGTCTATGTTTCTATCGGTAGGCATTGAAGGAAGTGGGTAAAATTCTCCATCATTTCGTCCCTCTGTCGCGTGAGAGCTTGCTCAAGCAATAGATGAATAGAATATTTTGCTTCGTCGTTTTTATTTTCTTCTACCATGGATAGTTTTTTGGGTGTGCGAGAGCGATTTTCCTCAAGAGATAAAATATTGAGACCCAATTTTCTATTCTCAAAGCTCATTGGGGACATGCACTGAAAATGATCAAGAGCAACCTTCTCTGATACCACTGATCTAGATTATTTTCAGCATGAAATGAGAGGAGAGATATAATAAATATATGTACAGAGATATCTCAGATATACAATAATATAACAGAAATGTATCATAGATGCATCCATAAACACAGAGATATAGTAATACACAATTTTCTATTAATGAGTGAAAATGTACAAAGATTGTAAAAATATAGAGTGAAAGACTCGCTATAATGGTGGAAACTTATCTCTAAGAAGAGATGTGTATGTTACTCACATTTTCAAGAAGATTATTTTACAATGAGGCTCCAAATTAAATTTTATCATAAATCAAATCCAAAACCCTAACCCCGAAAGATGAAAATCCAACAGTTTTGTGGAACTCGTTTTGGGTAGTTTGGTGTATCAACTTCCTGGGGGTGTAACTTTGGAATACGATCTTTGTTTGGGGAGAACGATAGCTCGTTGGAAAGGTATCGTCGAGGATATTCAACTTTGGGGCTAAATCAGAGCCGTTGGCCATCATTGAGGTGCTCGATCCCAAAAAATATTCATTTAGGCCCTCAAAATGGCCCCAGAAGTTTAGGAACCAAAAAACTGCTAAAAATAGTAAGTTGCCAAAAAATTGTTTTGAGCTAGTTGGAATAGGTGGGTGGCCACCTATATCCACCTGGATCACTAGACCTAACATTCGACTGAGATTTAGTCGATCCAATATCGAAGTCAAAAGTATAATTTGGTTGAGAGTTCTTTTAACCAACCGACCCAGGAAATTAAGTAGTTACAACCGCCTAATAATTGAATATGTAGGTATAAATATACAAGTATGTATTAGATAAGTGAGAGTTTGTGTTGTATTGAATCATCTATCTAATAAAGGTTTTTCTTTTGGCTTCCACTACTTTGTGTATGTCTTTGTCTATATGTATGTATATGTGAATCTATGCTTTCTTATGTAATGAACTATTGGTAACACTCCCCTAATTTTCCCTAGATCACAACATTGGTTATGTTGTTGGTAGTTCTAAACCTAGGCATGCAGATATTCACATAGATGATAACTCTACAAGACATATGGGAATGGTGGGAGTGAAAAATTGAAAATTACATTAAGAAATATGCAAGAAGAAACAACCTAACCCTAGTAGAAACACAATCATGATTTTTCTTGGAGACCCACGAAAGATTTCTAGAAGCTATCCTAGAAGCCTTGTTCAATTACATCAACAAATCTGGTAATGCATAAATTGATGCCCAATGAAAAATTAACCCTCAATCTTACAAACGGGGGTCGAACGAATCTACATGAGTGGGTTGAAAGAATCACTAAAGATTACATAATAGAACAATCTATTGAGGATCGAACATCCCTCGATACAATAAAAGAAAAATTATACACAGAGCTACATGATGGATTCCTATGCACAATTCCCAGACTGCTTCATAATTTTTTTCTCGACAAATGTGTAGGGGACATTATCGAATTTTGACCTCGACTTGGTACACCACCACAAAATAGTCACTGGGAAGAGAGAGAATAAAAGTGGGACAAATTTTTAGAAGCAAGGTGAAAATATACAAAACAAGTGTGGGACTACTTCTTGACCAAATAAAAATGGTCATCTTCACCAACTCTAAGTAAGTTGGGGTGGCATTTGGGGGTCGGATAATCCGTAAGATACCATAATAAAAGAGTGTACCAGCATTTGATCGACTGAAGCATAAATTTATTCGAGAGGGAAACAAATTTACAAAAAAACGTTTGACATCCAAAAATTTGATAGAGACAAGAGACAAAAGAAAAGAGAGGAGATTCGTAACATATGGACCAACCGGAAGTTGAATAGAAAAAAGTTGGAGGAGATCATCCTGATAGAGCGCGTGAGCATTCTAAGTCTAAAAGAAATTGACCAAAGATGGAAATAACATCAGTCATGACGATCCCTGATAGAAGTAACAAATCACATTTGATAGAGCATTGGTGCCCATCAACTAGAAAACCAAGATGAAAGCATGGATTACGAAGAGCCAAGACCAGCGATACGCTCTCCTTTTGTTCAAGCAACTATTCCTCAAATTAGATAATTCCTTCAACAAATACTTCAAATCAATGAACAGTCTACAAGATTATGGTATAGAACCTACAAACACGGAAATTTACACTACACACTGATTGTCAATCCAGAAATAAATGAAGTCAATACAATGCTCATTCACATCAAGGATCTCATGGACCCAGACCCCCTACTAAATCTCATATCAAGAGAACATAATTTAATAGATTATAGTTGTGAACTAACATGTCCAATAGAATGACATCTCATTGAATATAAAGACCAAAGTTGTCAGAATGAAGAAGTAACTTGTCGAGAAAGAAATAATAAGTTACTCATCGAATACCATCCATTAGAAGATTTCCCGAAAGATAAGTCTATAGAAGAACAACCAACTAAGAATCTGACATCCCAGCTGAAAAGTGTGATAAGTCGAGGGTCAAAAAAATCTATCTTTCTTAAAGAAACCTTGGGACTCAATAATATTCTCGTTTATGAAGGAGATGACGACCGAAGAAGACATTGGTTTTTATGCATAAAATTATGGGATGCAATAGGCATATCAGATGAAGATAATAATATGGCACAATTCAATGCATCTCTTCGACAACATGCTCTAACATGGTTCATGAATTTCATAGAAAATAAAATCTGATCAAAATAAAAAATAAAGAGAAATTTATTATCATTTTTCAAGGTCCAATATGTTACACACTTGGTCGCACAAAAACTAAAATAAATAAAGCAACAACCAGGTGATTCGGTCCGCGAATACGAAAAACGATTCAAACCTCTACCTAGCCAAATAAAATCGACAATTGATCAAAGTCTACTAGTACAATGGTACATATCCGGATAGCTACAACGAATAAAAACTCCATTATGACTTTATGAGATAACCCCGTGTGAAGACGCATTACAGAAAGTGCAACAGGTCAATTCAGATGATGGCATCCCATCTAATTCCTCGTCGATAGAAATGCTAGAAGAAAAAATAGAACATCTACATCATACCATTAAAAATCTATCCTTAAGAAGAAGCGAGGTGTGGTGTACCACAAAAGATGCTTGTAGTCTTAATTATCAAGTACCAGGAGCAGCGGATTCATGACAGGTGCAAGCATAAAGATATTTTAACACATGTTAAAATTTGACCGACCATACTGTACATTATTGTCCACACAACTTGAAAAATACCAAGTGGTGCGATATTTGCAAAATGCACAACCACAAAACATCTGACTGCTGAATAAATGAAAGAAATAGAAATATAAATACAATCTATCACACTAAAGAAACCGATCAGAATAACGACTACGGGAGAAGAGCTAATTACTAGAGTCGGGGTCGTGGTTGAGGTGGTCATGGTCGAGCCAGATTCCAAGTTCGGGTTCAAGGTCGAGTTTGACCTTACTGTTACAATTGCTGGAAAGACGACCACATTAGCCTCAACTTCTGTTGGGGTTCATAAATGTCCTATTTTCATCCACCTTTCCCTTCATTATTATTCACATTTCATCACCCCATTAACCTTTCACGATATCATTTCCATAAATATACTTGGGTTTCACCTTATTGTTCTCCACTTTATTCATTTTAGTATTAAAATGGAATTTGTGATTAAATGTTATAAAATTGACATGTTTTCATATATATCTCAAATATGTGTGAGCTTTGTAATGTGTAGGAATATATGAAGGATTAATTCAAAAGGACTTCTCGAATACTTCCTCCACCATTTCTAGATTTGAGGATATAATTCAAGCCCATTCCAAGGAGAAGATCATGGAGACTTGGTTAGAATATCTTATCCAAGATATATGAGAGACATGTGTGAGGATTTAAATGATTATATTTTGTAATAATGGGAAATAGGTTGAGAGAACAGTGTCTCTGTAATAATGACATGGTTATCTTATCTTCAAGGATCTCATGTATAAAAGAGAGTGCTCTCTCTTCATGAGGATTCAAGTAGAAGAGGAATTAGAATTGAGTTAGATTATCTAATTAGAATCAGAGTAGTCATTAGGATTCGAAAGAGAAAGGGATTCTTAGATTTGATTCATGGTTTTGGTTTTCATGCTTTCATTATTCTTTTATAAAGATTGATTTGATTATTATAATATATGATTGCTTCATTGGTGAGATCTCACATATGTTGTTGTGTCATTCAACTCTTCACATGTTGTACTTGCTTTTCCTTCATGTAGTTCTCCATTTCTAGATTAATTCCATTTACGCAATTTCCCATTCTTAGAGTAATTTCATTTACGCAACTAGATTAATTTTAATTCTAGTCATGTGTTAAATTAATGATTATATTTAAGTTGTGTGTTATATTAATGATTCAATTTCAGTTGTAGCTTAAACATTAGATTAGATTAGTCCCACTTCAATCTTGCATATACTTTGTGTGTGCTTTGTCACTTTATGAACCCCGAGTTGACAAATTAGATAGTTGGGAAAGTACTACAACTCAATTAATACAACATTAGTTTGGCCCAATATAACGACTGTCGTTCCCTTGTCACGATTGTTGTTCCTTTTGCTCTTCATTTGAACAGAACAATTGTTGTTCCTTTTGTTACAATTGTTGTCCCTTTGTAGGGGTTGCATCTTTGGAGGAAAGGTATTGAAAATAGAAGGTAAGAACCTACGTAGGCAACAAGTAAAACACTTGTGCCAGTGCCTACCTTTGGATGATGCATAGAGGTTATATTTTAAGACATCTTTAGAGCCCAACATTTTGGCACCGTTGTCGGGGAAGCATGATGGAATGATGTATTAGTTTCTTTTTCATTTTAATTCATGCAAGTGTGATCTAGACATGTTGGTAAGGGGTCATAGAAGCTCATGACAGGAGACTCCTCATGTTCTCCCTACCAACTAGGTAAAAGTAGTTTCAATTTCTGCAAATTTCAATTTATGCAAGAGTGTTTAATTTCTGCAAGTGTGATCTAGACATGTTGGTAAGGGGACATAGAAGCTCGTGAGAGGAGACTCCCCATGTTCTCCCTACCAACTAGGTAGAAGTAATTTCAATTTCTGCAAATTTCAATTCATGCAAAAGTAGTTTTATTTTTTATGATCTACATGTGTTGAGGGTCATAGAAGCTCGTGAGAAGAGACTCCTCACTGTCCCTACCAACTATCAGGAATGTTTTAATTTCCACAACTATGAAGAGTAATTTTTTTTCCATTTCAATAAGAGTGATTTTATTCAAGTTTTTTTCTTTTAGATTTCAATTTTGGGTGCTGTAAGAATCCTTTTTTTTAACATGATTTAACAATGAATTTAAGCTTGGAACATCTTACGTAGATCCTAGCAAAAGTCGGGGTCTCCTCTTCTTTGGAAGAGGAGATCTTGACAACAGCCGAAATCTTATTCACTCCTCTCGAGACGAATGAAGAACCAGCATACAAAAAACCTTGCATGTTTAATGAAGAATCATTAGGTGCACAAGAGGGTGAGGAGGATAGCGAGGAGCTGCAACATGATCTGAGTAAGACAAATTACACCTATGAAAGCCTGATCGAACATTGGTTTCAAGCAAGTACTAGGTTAGATTCATTTAGTTTTTCTTTTTCTTTTTTTAATTTACAGTTTCAACCACTAATTTCACACATTCATACATATTCCCAACTGTCAATTGCTAAATTGAAAGATAACATTTTTTTGTTATTGTTGCATGCATGGCTACATTGGTTGTTTGATTACACGTAACTAATTTCTCATTTCTAGTTAGCGTAGTGTAGGTAGGGTTTTATTTTCAAGTTTGTTTTGATAGAATAAGTATGCTCTCCTCCGCGCTTCATGCGAACGCGAGGATCAGAAAGTAGGGTGACTATGAAGTTTTAGGAATGATAAATTGTTGACAATGAAAAATTCCCAATCCAATTGTTCGTCTTCAATTTCAAATTATATATCTCCATTTGCTAAACAAATTTATTTCTTTAATTGTTTAAATTTCTTTTTTAAATCTAGGAATAATACAAAATTAAAACAAAAATTAAAAAAATGTTGTTGTCTTAAAATAGTTTTCTAATTTCATTTATTTATTTATTTATTTTTATTTATTTTTATTTTATTTATTTTTATTTTTTATTTTTTAATTTAGAATGCAAATAAAAACAAAATCTTTAAAATTAAATAAAATTAAAAGTAAAAATAAAATAAAATAAAATAAATGCAGAAATTGAGTTGAAGATATCTCACAAACTGGGATCTGGGTTCTTATGATTTTTGGATAGGAAGTGCATTACATTATGATAAAAAAAAAACCCAGTAAATTGTAGGTCAACGTAGTACATGGTTTTCGAGAAAATCAATATAGTCACCTTCAACCATTTTTCAGTTTTCTCAAAAATCGTGATGTGGGTATTGCTGATTTTCGGCGTGTAGAAGCATTCAGAACATAGGAACCTGCCTGCAAACTTTCAGCTCAATCCAGTTCGACGTTTGTGAGAAAATCACATTTGATGTTTGTTGTTACATCGTGCAAATACACTCCTGTAGCAGCCTGCAACAATAATAATAAAAATATTTTGAAAGAAATTCATATCAAAATAATATGTTATTGTAACGATGGCAAAGAGATCCGATTTGTTGGGCAGAGGTCGTGGGATCCACGCCACTGTTTCAGCCATCTTCTTCTTCCATAATCTGCCAAATTAAATTCCCATTGCATGCCACAATAAACTTGCATGGTCTAATGGTAATGTGTTGGAGTTGTTGCTATAAATTTGTGATTTCAAATCTTTCACCCACCATTTTTGGGATTAACACATTTTTTGGGAAAATCCATAACCCGCGTCTATGCATATCTTCCACCTTAGCACCATCTGCCACAATTTTAAAATAGAAATAAATAATAAATATAACAAATTAAAAAATAAATAAAACTTTAAAACAAAATCTTTCTAGTTTACTTAATTTTATTTTTTTCTAGTTTATTTAGAAATAATCACATTTATAAAAATAAATAAATAACTCAAATCAAACATTCTAAAAATAAAAAAAATTGCAAATGGATTTTCACATTTCCTGAAAACATCATCAAAATCATGTTTTTATCTTGTTATGCTAAAATTATTGTGAAGTCACTTCACTAGGTATTCACGAAGAGGATTATAAAAAATGCGCTATCACCAACCAGTAAAAACACATTTCATTTTTTCATTTGGTTGATAGCATTAGTATTAATTTCTGCACTTTATGTTTTCGATATTCTCACACTATTTGCTGCAGATTAGTGCTAACATTTTTCAGGTTCAAATACAATCAAATTTCTTGCAGAGGTGATTTTCAAAAATCACAAAACTTTTGAAAAGAAAGACATGCTTTCTTGACTGCTTGAAGGAGTTGTTACTCATCATAAACATCATGACATTTGTTGTTACATAGAAACGTTTTCATAAACCCATTTGCACCATGAATGTCTTCCTCCATTTCTTCTTCAAAGCAGATTATTCATCCCTGTGTTGAAGCCCATCTTCCATTGAATTATCCTTCATGACTTTGCACACGCCTATATTTCTGAGTCACATACATATCTTTAGCTTTTTCAGTTTTCCTTGTCAATAAAACTATCCAGCTCCCTTTCCATGACTACATTGCCTGTCCATAAACATTGTTACTACTGATATCTTTTCATTTATAGTCCTACCACTCTTTTTATCAGAACTCCCGTTGACTGATGTGGGATTCCTTAAGGCCCACCTTTCAACAAGTCTTTCCCATCAACCTCAACACCTTATCTGGGATATAGACTAGAGTCCATTTTGAGTACCTAGATGCTTGCATGCCTTAATGGCAAGTTCTCTCATTGACAGTCATGGGAATACATCAATGTCCCTTGATCGTCAGATCTTGCAAGTGGCTCGACATCAGCTCATTCATTCGCACTTCGCAAGATGTACTCAGGTACCTTGGCACTCATTGACATCAATGGTGAGTTGCCTCGCATTGGTTAACGACATTCATCAATGGACAGTAATCCAATGACTTCTTTTCATGCTCGACATCGACACATTCATTTGCATGATTAGAATAGTACCATCAGATTTAGCAATGGGTGAAGACTCTACACTTTTCATGACTCTATCAGTAGCTACAACATCATGATTTCATCTATATAAGAGTGCCACAGTTCCACTATCATACTTTCTCTTTTCCATGATTCATTCAGTAGCAGTTCAGATCCCTCCACTTCACATTCTCTGATCCAGCAAACAACAATCGCCACCACAACAGCAATCACTTTTCATATGATCTTGCAGAAGTGATATCTTCCATGCTCTAGCAGTCGCATCATCCATATTCCTATTGCATAGTTCATCAACATTTTGGGTAATTGGAGGTATGTTATTTTCTAAACTTTAATCATGTAATTCCTCAACTGCTAGCAATGAATAATTTGGAAAATTCCCTCACCCAGTTCCCTTTCCTTTTCACTTCTATGACTTATTACACGTTGCATGAGGACATGCAACAAGTTAAGTTGGGGGGTAGGGGACTTTATTCACTATCATCACTCCATTTTTTCCACAACCACCATTCCATTTTTTTTATTTACCAGTTATGGACATTTCTTTTCCAACGATACTCTGTTGCACTTTGCTTCATACGAATTGTTATACATATTGGCATGATTCACACATATACAAAAAAAGGGGCTTTCTTATACTCAGTGATGTTTCCTTATTCACATTGATAGGATATATTTTCCAGTAAAAATATGGGAAAATTATTATCATAACAGCAAGAGAACAAATAACAAAATGAATGTTGTTAACACAAGAACCAACATTATTTATATTCATGGTTGTCACACAAGAACCAACCATAAGAAAAATGTCAGTTAATCCCATCCTGGAAAACATTCATTATCATCACTCAAAGCCAACATTCAGATGCCAAAATTTCTTGAGAAGATCCATGCATGGTTGCATGAGGACATGCAACAAGTTAAGTTGGGGGGTATGTTGGGGCTCATAAATGCCCTATTTTCATCCACCTTTCCCTTCATTATTATTCACATTTCATCGCCCCATTAACCTTTCATGATATCATTTCCATAAATATACTTGGGTTTCACCTTATTGTTCTTCACTTTATTCATTTTAGTATTAAAAGGGAATTTGTGATTAAATGTTAGAAAAATGACATGTTTTCATATATATCTCAAATATGTGTGAGCTTTGTAATGTGTAGGAATATATGAAGGATTAATTCAAAAGGACTTCTCGAATACTTCCTCCACCATTTCTAGATTTGAGGAGATAATTCAAGCCCATTCCAAGGAGAAGATCATGGAGATTTGGTTGGAATATATTATCCAATATATATGAGAGATATGTGTGAGGATTTAAAGAGATTATATTTTATAATAATGGGAAATACGTTGAGAGAAAAGTGGATCTGTAATAATGATATGGTTATCTTATCTTCAAGGCTCTCATGTATAAAATAGAGTGCTCTCTCTTCATGAGGATTCAAGTAGAAGAGGAATTAGAATTGAGTTAGATTATGTAATTAGAATCAGAGTAGTCATTAGGATTCGAAAGAGAAAGGGATTCTTAGATTTGATTCATGGTTTTGGTTTTCATGCTTTCATTATTCTTTTATAAAGATTGATTTGATTATTATAATATAAGATTGCTTCATTGGTGAGATCTCACATATGTTGTTTTGTCATTCAACTCTTCACATGTTGTAATTTCTTTTCCTTCATGTAGTTCTCCATTTCTAGATTAATTCCATTTACGCAATTTCCCATTCTTAGAGTAATTTCATTTACGCAACTAGATTAATTTCAATTCCAGTCGTGTGTTAGATTAATGATTCAATTTCAGTTGTAGCTTAAACATTAGATTATATTAGTCCCTCTTCAATCTTGCATATACTTTGTGTGTGCTTCGTCAGTTTACAAACCCCGGGTTGACAAATTAGATAGTTGGGCAAGTACTACAACTCAATTAATACAACATTAGTTCAATCCAATATAACAACTAGCATTCCCTTGTCACGATTGTTGTTCCTTTTGCTGTTCATTTGAACGAAACGATTGTTGTTCTTTTTGTTACGATTGCTGACCCTTTGCAGGGGCTGCATCTCTGGAGGACATGTATTGAAAACGGAAGGTAAGAACCTACGTAGGCAGCAAGTAAAACACTTGCACCAATGCCTACCTTTGGATGATGCATAAAGGTTATATTTTAAGACCTCTTTAGAGCCCAACAACTTCCCAATAAAATATCAGGTCGAATTGAAATTTTGTAACATTTGTGGCATTGGCGATGATTCACTGGAATATTTTCCAATAGTACTTGAAAATATCATGACCAAAAAGAACGTCAACCTCCTACATGCAGTCTCCAAAGAAGAAGCATTAAATTCGAAGAACTTACATGTTATCACTAGATTGGGTGTAGGATGGTATAATATCCCCTTACATGATCGACATAGAGGAAATTCTAGTCAGTTTCCAAGAAGAACAGATTATGAGGGAAGTGTTGAAATTATTTATAAATTCTAACCAAGACCAACCAAACAGAAGAAGACAAAACGAAGACATTGTGCAAGAATTCATACAACTCTTAAAAGAAAAGAATTCAGTCGGTCGATTGATAGATTTTTTTAATATATTAAGAGAGTATAAAGAAGGAAAAAGATCAACTAAGGATGTCATAAAACTCTCCTATAAGAATAAATATTATGACCCACGGGTCAACTTGGAAATTCATGGGGTGTTTATTAACCAGGAAGTCATTCTCTTTGGATCACAAGTAAATATCCTACCTCGAGATACATGGATATGGTTGGGTCGGCCTTCATTAGCACCAACACTGAATTACCTAAAGCCAATATATCAAATACTAATAGAGCCTATTGGTATACTCATAAACATTGAAACTTATATTATTGATATACCAACATCATCAACTTCAAATTAATCAAATTAGTCGATGGAATGCTAGCATATGCAGCACTTGTCAGTCAACCATTGGGATGACAAATGGAAGAGAACATCTCCCTTGAAAAAGACAGAATCAAGTTAAAAGGGAATGGAAGAAAAATAATAATTCCTATGGATCCTAATGAAGGGAAACCTTGGAGTGAGTCATTGGATAAAGATCATGAAGCGTGATGCATGTACCAAATAATAAATGAACAAATAAATTACGTCAAACCAAACGTGCAAGGAGAAAAATCAATAGAATCTCCCTTTTCGGTCGGACACAACTTTGACTTAGCTCTATACAAATGGTAGATTGAAAATTATGAGTCACACTCAAAATATTGTTGGACAATTGAATCCATCCCAATTAAACATTCCAAAACATGCTACTCAATTCAAGAAATACCTATAGTTTATGAAAAGAAACTTCTACAAACTCCTACACTTATTTTGGTCGACAACACAATGAAAAAGTTGTTACGTTACAATGAATGAAACATTCCATCGACACATGTCAAGGAATTTTCTAAATCTGTCAGAGAACGAGGAAGAACTCAAAGCCTAGTAGAAACCTTTATAGGACAAGCCACAAGATGGTGGGAAACACATTCCCCAAGAATTAAAACATGGGAAATTGTATCCACTTACTTTGTAGAATGTTTTGGAGAAAATAAACTATCCAAAGAAACCGACATCCATATCTTCAAGTTCATGTACAATCTAGTCGAGCATATCCACCGTTGTGAGACTAAGTGAAACATAATAGGAAATAGAGATGAAAGGGTATGGCCACACATGTTTCCAAACACACTAGATGAAATACCAAATAAATGGTACAAAATTGAATAAGCATGTGGCCATACACTCAACTGGTCTGACATTAAAGAAAAAAAAATCAAAGACTTCGAATTTATTCGAGAGGAGGAACATCTAAAAGGAACAACACAACAAATTAAGAGCTTCCTAGAAAAAAAAAACACCATATATACAAAAATAAAAAGGGAATATGACGGTCGACGAAGGATAGACATCGTCTTGCCACCTTTTTTTGACAACACGAAGAAACAATATGGAAAATACAACCTGTCCTAGCCATAGTTTTCGATAAAAACATGACCACCCAGTGATTCAAAACCATGTAAAATTAGTATTAAAATATCTAAGGAATAAAAGGAGGAAATTGAACAACCCAAATTTTTGATAATCTTCACCAAAATTGAAGAAGGGAATCGACATCTCGAAGAAGAAAAACCACCAAAGTGAATGAATTTTGAATTAAAGACAAAAGAGTTCAATATATCAAATGACGATCGACCAAAAATGGCACGAGTAGGTGACTATTGGACATAGAAGGAGACAACCAACATAGTAGAATTACTCAAAGAATATCAAGATGTATTTTCATGAAACTATAAAGATTTAAAAGGACTTGTAGAAGAATTGGGGGAGATGAAAATTGAACTCATTCTGAGAGAAAAACCAACCAAAAAGTGACCTTACAAATTAGCTCACAAATACAAGCCCATCATTCAGAAGGAAATCAAAGGAATGTTATCAACAGGCATCATATATCCTATCATAAAGTTGAAAGGGAAATTCCTATGTTGGTTCAACCAAAGAAGCATGATCCTAAAAGTTAAGATTTTTTGTTGACTTTAGAGGTTTCAACAAACTAACTTTAACAAATCCATTTCCCATTCCATTCACTGATGAAATAATTAATGAAGTTGCAGGTCGTGAATGCTACTCACTCATAGACGATTTTTTTGGGATATAATCAAGTCCCTAAAGCTAAAGAAGATCAACCAAGGATGGCATTTGTCTTTGAATTTGGATCCTTCTCCTATAGGCTAATTCCATTTGGGTTAAATAATGATTGAGCAATATTTTCAAGAATAGTAGTAAAATCATTGTAGGGTTACATCTACAAGACAATGGTTGTCTACTTCGATTATTGGAATATATACAACCTAGTCAAAAACCATATACAATGTCTTGGACTAATGATGGAGCGATGCAGAGAAATCCAATTATCTCTCAATATTATGAAGTGCAAAGTCACCAAACCAATTGGCATTCTCTTAGGCCATGTGGTATGTAAGGATGGTGTAAAAGTCGACATAGAAAAAAAAATTATCCTCGACTTGAAGCCACCTGTAAATCAGAAACAAAATAAAATCTTCCTCGGACATACTAGGTATTACCGAAAATTTATACATCACTATTCAGATATGACTTTCCCAATGGATTAGCTGCTTCAGATAGAAATTGAGTTTAGATGGATTCAAGATTTCCACAAGTCATTTGAAATTTTTAAAATGAAGTTGGTCAAAGCCCCAGTACTAAAATTCCCTGACTGGTCAAGAAATTTTCATTTTCATGTCAATGCTTCAAATTTCATTATTGGGTCGGTTCTAGCGCAACCATGTGACAACACAATTGACCACCTGAATGGGTATGCCATTTGGAAGTTGAATAAATCATAAATAAATTACTCGACCATAGAAAGGGAAGCTTTTTCGATGACATCCACTTTGCATAAATTATGACACTACTTATTGGATAACCCATTCACATTCTTTATAGATCATGAGGAATTAAAATATTTAGTCAATAAACCTGTCCATCAAGAAAAAAATTGTCGTTGGTTATTACTATTCCAAGAATTTGAGTTCGACATAATTGTCCAACCTGGGAGAAAGAACGTCAGGCTTGATCATATTTCCTAACTCGAGATAGGGGAGGATCTAACTGGCATAGAGGATGACCTTCTAGAAGAACATCTATTCTATGTCGAAGTAGCACCAAAATATCTGGAAGAAATAGCAAATTTCTTGGAGGAAGGAAAAGCACCCAAAGATATTTTAGAAAATAAAAAGAAAGTGTTATCTCTGAAAGTAGCACCATTCAAAATCATCAATGGATATCTATACAAAATGGGACATGATGATGTCTTAAGGAGATGTGCTCTAGAACATGAAAGTGAATATATTATCAATGAGGCACATGTAGGACCTGCTTGAGGCCACTTTCAGGGTGACACAACAACACGGAAGATACTTTAGGTAGGTCTATGGTGGCCAAATTTACATAAATATTATCAGGAACAAGTAAATAAATGTGATAGTTGTCAAAGAATGGGTCCACCTTTGTGGAAGAATGAAATTCCATTACAATCAGTCAATCCTAATCGACCATTTGAGATCTAGGCCATTGACTTTGTCGATCCATTTCCTCAGAGAGAAAAGAAAATAGGAGGAAAATGCATTATCACTGTATTTGTATATGTGACTAAGTGGGTGGAAGAAGAACCAATTGAAACATGAACTAAAGAGGTCACAACAAAATTTATTTATGAGAACATTATCACAATATTTGTGTGTCCACTAACTCCAATCAGTGACCAAGGGACACATTTTGTAAACGAGATGATCCAAGTCCTACTAAATATATTTCTCATTGATCATAGAAGAACAATGACATATCATCCCCAAGAAAATGGTGCAGTTGAAGCATTCAATAAGACACTACATAAACGACTCACTAAAATCTGTGGCATCGATAAGAATGACTGGGATGAAAAAATTCCTTCAATATTATGGGCATACAAATATTCTTATAAGTGATAAACTAGACATAATCCCTTTAAACTCGTATAGGACAAGAAGTTGTGATACCACTTCACTTTTGGGCCAACTCAGACAAAGTAGCAGTTGTTTCTAAATTCAACCAAGACAAAAGAAGGCAGGATCGTCTTTACCAATTGAATAAGATGGAAGAAGGAAGATTAATAGAAATGCACCACCAAGAAGTTCAAAATCAAAAAAAAAATGATGGCATGATCGTCATCTAAAAAACAAGGAGATAAAAATGGAGACTTGGTTCTACTATACGACAGTCGAATCAAAGGAAAACCTAGAAAGTTATAGACAACATGGCTTGGCCCTTATGTTATCAGAGATATTTGACTAACATGCACAGTTCAACTTTGAACTTTGTTGGTCCACCCTTTTCAAAAAGTAATTAATGGTGCCCGTTTAAAGAATTATAATACATAGAGAGGAGGAACCCTGTTGGCGAAATCTGTCCAAAAATATTCCAACGGGGATCAATTGGAAATACAATAGTCGGGTCGAAGCAGATTAGTGTATATTAATAATAAAAAGGAGGAACCCCAAGGATAGTTACCCTTTTCCATTGATGTCAAAGGAGGAGAGATAGAAAAATTGATGAGGAGTATGAGCATGATGTTTTTCATGATTAAGTGTTTACATCAATGTTGGTATTGCCATAAATGCCAAAGGGAGATATTGTCAAACAAATGGTTTATATTGATGGACAATTGTTTTGGATAGTTGGTTGTCATTAATGTCAACCCTTGGAGAGTGATATTTTGATATTGTAGATTTACGTCAACCCTTATAGATTGATGTAAACCCTTGAGTATGTCCGGTAGCCCATTCTGGTAGCTCCAGAAGTATGGTTAAGGAAACCATCTTTATTTGAGGAATAATGTAATGAAGATCAGTGAATTTGTAGGTGAGACCATTCTAGATGGATAGTACATGTCGTGTCATTTTCGGTGATATGTGGTATGCCACGTGGTTCCTCACGGTTGAGAATATATTCCCTAGTGAAGTTGGATAACCCTAATGAGTTATCTATAGTCCCATAGAAGGTCAAAGAAGTCAATTTATTCTAGAAGCTCCTAGAAGAAGGTTACTAGTCAAAGTGGTTGTAACTAGGAGTTAATCATGATTTAAGTTGTTGCAAAAAGAAAATAATTAAAAATTAGTTAGTTGCAACTAGAAGTGGAGAGATTACTATTTGTGGATAAAGTGGTTGTAAGTGGACAAAGTGGTTAGAAGTGTGTTATCCCTAAAAGAAGTAATTTGGGTAAAATAGTTAGAAGGTAACCCCTAGAGGAAGCTACTTGGAGAGTATAAATAAGATAGAAAGGGTCTTCTATTAGAACATACTGAGCACATTGAATTTCTATTATTTTTTGAAAGGTATATTGTGGGTACTCATTGATACATCTCAAGTTATGCAAGCCTGAGGTAGCAAAGGAGGATTGACGGTGAATGTTTCAGAGTTGTAGAGTTTCAGAAAAAAACATATTTTTTCGAAGTTGTACACGGGTTGTAGAAGGCCAATTCACGTACATACGTGGGCCATAGAAGGCTAGGTCACATATATATGCAGGCTGAAAGAGGACAGATAATGTACATCTGAAAAGGTCATTAAAATTTGAGTAGATGTGGGTGCCATGTCCCTATAGTTTGAAAGAAAGTTCCCACAAAGTTCTTCAGTGATCAGGTACAACAAATCTATCTACAGGTTCAAAAGGTATGTCATATTTTTATGTGTAGTTGGATATTATTGTCTACATGAGATATGGTTATGTGATATTGAATATTTTCCCTAGAGAGTTTGTTGGTTGTAAGGCACTTGAGGTATGATCTAGATCTACATAAATACAGTGCTGGTATGTCTTATATTTATTATTGGTACATCTTGTTGGGTTGAGTGTTGAGGAATATCTTGTATTTCTTGGTACATGGTTCTGGGATTTTGGTTGTGATGTGTTGTTGAAGTTGTTATCACACTAAATTGCCTTGGGATTTTAGTTTGTTTTCATATTTTCCTAAGCCTTGGATTTTAATTTTTTAATTTGACCCCTTTTAAAAAAAGTGTGTTTGTTAGGACCCCCTTGAGAAATAAAGAATTCAGTCATGACTTATGTTTTGTCCTCATTCAAATTTGGACTTAGGACCATTTTGTTCATGACTTAATACCCCTCATGACTTGTCACTAGGACCGTTTTGTTCATCATTTATCTTTGATCCCCTCATGACTTGTCACTAGGATCGATCCACTCCATGAATAGCCTGATTTGATAGGCCATTTTCCTCACTCATGCCTTCGTAGCCTTGCCTTGTTTTCCTTTGCTTACCTGTCCAATCATTTTTCGAAATGAAGCACTGCCAACTCATTAAGAGTCTCCGTAGTGCATTTCTTGTTCATCATATTCCACCTTGATATATGATTACAACACTGATGTCATCTCTTCCTTGTTTTCAGTGCCAGGAGTTGGTTAAAGTATGCTTTCAAGATCTCATATTTATGAGCTCTAATAATGGTTTGTGATTTTTGAAAAACTCAAGATTGTTGCGTTGTGCAAACTCCCAGTTCTGACCAGTCAACAACAGTGCTATCAAATCCGATGTTGAGGTAGATTCGGAGGCCGAGATGCTCGTGACTTCTTCCTAAAATCTTGCAGAGGTTTTCAAACCAATTTGATTCCACAGGTATTCTTTGTTTTCCTCCTCTGCACATAAATCTCAAGGAGAGATAACGCTCAGAATTTTGGTTATAGGGCTTGCATAGCTGAAGGAGATATTTCCTCATGACATCCTATCATTTCCTTCCCTCTTTTCAAAATTGTAATTCTCATTACTTTCATATCGAAGTTTGA
The DNA here is from genome assembly GCA_032191745.1 of Picea mariana. Lineage (NCBI taxonomy): Eukaryota > Viridiplantae > Streptophyta > Pinopsida > Pinales > Pinaceae > Picea > Picea mariana. Next base: position 111,477 of record JASDQU010240473.1, on the reverse strand, counting down.
TACATCCTCCCACCATTGCTACTAAGCTCACAACATCCAAGTAAGTCTTATCCTCTGCATGCACCGTGTGCTACCTAGAGGTCCTACTCAACAACATTGCTTTTTCCCCTGCCTCATCTAACACTTAAATCGGATTGTTTATACCCAGTTTCAAAGGCTAATTACAGGGTATCCTCTCATTTTCCAAGTGTTCATACCTGCACACATACAAGGGTGGGATTTCCATAGCCAATTTAGCTAGTTAGCAATCAGTCTGGTTTAAGTGAGGTTATGTTCACTTGAGCCTTGAATTTAGGTCCTCCTGGTTATCACCACTCCATAGCCATAAGAAGATCCTATCCTAAACTATGGAGACTCGTTAGATGAAGAAGTCACACAAGGGGGGTAAGGTAGTTAGAACTGAACCTGTGGATATTCATCTTTTTTAGACAGAGACCATGGCCATATAAGTTTTTCAAAGGGTGGGATGCCTCTCTTTCTGCCAACATATGCAAATAGGTCATCCTGAGGTGACAAGGAAGTTTTCCTTACATTTTGATGGCCTGAAAACCAAGGTAGGCGATCTAGAATTTGAGGTGATTGAGGCCTCTATTTCAGCTGCTACAGGAATCCCTATCACATGCGAGAAATGGTTTAAATCCATGGATTTGAATGCAGCCTATGTGAAATATTTACTTAATCCTGAACATCAAGATGGTAATTTGTCTAAAGGTGTGCCAAGGAATCATCTGATTGAGTAGTTTGACAAGATATTGAGGATCATTCATAGATACTTTACGTGTGAAGGGAGGTTCAAAACATTATACCAATACCATATAAGGCTTCTGTTGCATTTTACTAGTAAAATTGAAATGAATATTCCCTACTATTTGCTAAGGAGCATAGGTAAGATGTCAAACATGATACAATCCAAGTCTAAGGATGTGGATACTAGCATCTTTCACTCTGGATTGATTAGAATGCTAGTTTCTGAAGAATTGGGTAAAAACAATATCTCATGGGAACATTTTGTTATTTATTCTCACTTCAAGTTCAATATAGAAGCTACTCCTTAGTCGCAGAAAGAAATCCCTTTGCCATCCACTAGTTCTTCTAAAGAAGGTACTAGAAAGAAGAGAAAGGGCAGAGTTCCTGATCAAGATTCAAAGGTCATCAAGGAGGTTAGAGGAACTGAGGAGGAAGCTTTTCATTCTCCACAGAGAGATTTTTCACCCCCTTCTTCACCAGAGTTAGAAGAAGACCCTTCTTATACTAAACCTACAATGAAGAAAGGGAAGAAGCTACACTTCTCCTCATCTCCTTCAACAACCATCATCAAGGTTAGAAATCCCTTAACAAGAGCATCAGCTTCTAAAGAGGTTGTTGAAGAATAGTCCCTACCTAAATTCTCTATCCTACAGAAGAATAAAGATAAGGGCCAAGGCATTGGAAATCCTGTGGAGAAGAAAGAGGAAACCCCTGTAAAGAAGAAGAAAGACAAAGGCAAAGGCATCAAGAAGCCTGATGAGATAGACAAGGTAATTCCTATGTAGCAGAAAGAGGGAACCATGAAAAATCATGTTGAGACTTTTCACGTCACTACTCCACCTGACAGCCAGACATTCAAAATATTAATCAGGCAACTTAGGGATTCTAGGAAGGAGGTGGCTCAGTTGAAAGAAGAAGCCATTTTTGACAGGGTTAATATGAAAGAACTCATGGATGGCTACAGCCACACTCTTGACCTAGCAAGGTTTGCAGCAAGAAAGTCTCAACCTCTCCATAGGCAGCTCAAAAACCTTTATAGGTAGAACTGAGGATTTCGTTCTCAGAACAGAAATATCAAAGCATAGTTGCAAAATTTTCAAGATGAAGTGGCTCAAAGGAACTTGCACATATTGGTTGAAGTTGTTATTGAAAAGGAGACACCAGCAGCCAAGGAGAGCATAGATCCATTGAAGAATCTTGTCGCTGCTAAAAGGAAGAGGCTTGTTGGGCCAAAGGAGGATCCTCCTTCTCCAAGAAAGAGTGTTAGCTTAAGTGTCAGGTTTGAAGTAGCTGGTGAAAGGTGAGCTCCATTTTTGAAGATGGTCCCTTTTTGTGAGGATAAACCATTGATGAAACAATACCTCTGCCACCTATATAGGATTCTAGTGCTTATTGTTCATATTTTTTCGTTTTTACAAAGAATTAATCCCTTCGACAGTAATAGTGCAAACATTATCTAGCGCTATGGAAATACAGAATAGTCTATTTTTGATATTCCACCAGTTTGTTACCCACAATGCTGTCGAATCGCCTAAGACTGATGATGTTGCTACTACCTAAGGTTGTTACCCATTCTACACATGCTCAATTGATGGTGTTGCGTATTATGATGGTGCTACCTAAAGTTTGACAGAGCACACAAGCGGGTGCTACCGAATTTCTTGCATAGACGAAGTTTTCACAGAGACACACCAGAGTGACGCTACCTAAATTATCTACTGAATTTCCGGAAGAGACGAAGTTTTCACAGAGACACACGAGAGTGGGGCTACCAAAATTCACTACCTAAATTTTTGTAGAGACTAAAGTTTGCACAGAGCATATGAAGCTTTGGCACTACCTTTTCTACTTGTATAGTTTTGAGGTTTTTCTATAGAATGTCATGAGATTTGGTGAAGGCACTACAAATTGTGCTACTCAAAGTGCTACCCAAAGATGCTACCAAAAGATACTAGGAATCCAGGAGGGTTGAGATAATAGATTTTTTCATAGCTGATGATGGAGAGAATTGCAGAAATAGCAGTTGGCAGCATGATGACAGCCACATGCCCCTGAAGGACACACGGAAAACAAGGATTTGTGCACCAAAGGAGGATCAAGTTAGTTCAAAAATTGGTTGGATTAGTCGCCATCACTTTCCCATTTTAATGCATAGGTTGTTATTCAAGTTGTTAGATGGAGTAAATTCTTAGATATTTTCATGGGAAGGAGGCCAACTCATACCTCCAGTTGTTGCCTCCCTATTTTTTTATAAATAGATAGATGAAAATCTTTAGTAGGTTCAAATGGATGAGAAAGGCTCCCTTATACTATAATATTTTGATGAAGTTACTATGAACTGGTTATGTACTTGATTTGAGACATCTTGGTTAATAGAAATCAGCTTCTCTTTCCATCTTATTTGCTTATGATGCTAAAGTGTTCATGCTTTGAATGATTCACATGAATGGTTGTGGTGATATTATGATGTATGCTTGATTATTATATTATCATGATGTTTCTTTAGTTTCCTTAAGTTTTGAACTCAAGAAGATCTTGTGTTAAGAATATGTCTTCTTTAGGTTATCTGCAGACCTGATGTTTACAACAACCTCTACAGTCCTCTCACTGAAGTCTTCCCTCTGTTCATACTTACTCCCACTTACTGATTGAAGTTAGCCAAGACCTTGATTTCTCATGCATGCTATCCCTGATCTATGAGGTGGAACATTATCATCTTGAGTCTTATCCATTTGATCCCTCAAAACTCTTTTACATTCACATATAACTTGATGGGTACTGGGCTTGCCTTCCATGCAATCTTAATGTGAGTCCTAGTGCTAACATTATTGGTGCTGTTGTCGGGGAACGATTTGAAGACTTTTCCCTGGGATTAAACGACACATATTACTAGTTATAAAGGTACATTAGAACTTAGTATATTGAAGATTGTAGCTTGCACATTACGACTCCATTGTTTCAGCTCTAGCGCCTAAAGGTAGTCATACGAGATCAAATCCACAGTTACCTTTGGATCCACTTGAGGCTGACCCATAGAAGATAATCAAGAAGGGAAAAGCTTCTCAATAATGTTGTTTTTCTACTTCTACAATTGCTTCTGGTCTGTTGCCGGATTCCACTCTTAATACTCCAGTTCTTATATCAAGTAATCCTTCTTTACCTTCTGTTGAAGTATCTAAGAATCTTGATTTTCAAAAGTTTTTTATTGAATAATCCTCTTTTGAAACTGATTTGAAAGAATAAATATTTAAAATTATTTCTTTCCCTGATATTGTAAAGTGGTATAGTATTGAGAGTCTTGAGGAGTTTCCTACTTTAGGTTTTTCTACCCCTCCTCCTGTTAAAATTTTTATTGCCAAAGAAAAGGAAACCTCCTCCCCTTTGAAAACTTTACCATCTGCTTCCAAGACTCATCCTTCTTCTGTGAAAACTGAAATTTTCCCTTCATACATTCCTTTTTCACCTAAGATTCACACAAAAAAGTCCCCTTCTCCTCCTTGTTCACCAAGAGTTCAAAATCCAATGGCAGGTGCTAACCCCCCTGCAAATAGGATGGATGCCATAGTGGTTGCAAGACATTCCCCTCTTGTCTTACCTTGGCCATTGAATGCCCTCCCTCCTGGAGATTATCTAAAATACATGCCCAAATTCATGGGAGAAGAAGATATAACCACTGAGGAACATCTTCTAAGAAGTGGTTTAGGGGTTTGGCCCTTGGATCCATTACTGGCATTGAGGCATTATACGAGGCCTTCTTGAGGCACCGGGGGGACATAAATGACTTTTTGTACTACATCACAGAATTGGGATCCCTAAAAAGGAAAGAGGGAGAGTCTGTCTCTGACTTTTCGAAAAGATTTAACAAAATGTACAATAAGATTCCTAATGAGATAAAACCCACTGAAACCTCTGCAAAGATCACTTATTCTAGTGCCTTTGACCCAAATTTTTGCCTTCTACTGAGAGAAAGAAGATCAACCTCCTTATTTCATATGCAAGATGCGGCCTTGGAGGTGGAATCCAACATAGTGGCATCTGATAAACTTAGAGGGAAATATGATAGGGACAAGAGAAAAAGCAAAAATGAAGCCTCAACCTCTGAATCCCATATTGTTCATCCTCAAGTAGATGAGCTCACCAAATTAGTAAAATCTCTTTCTACTGAGATAGAGAATTTAAAACTAGAAGGAAAACAGACCTACATAAATACTCAAAATACTGATAACAGAGGTAACTTAAGGAGATCAAATAATGCTCCCCAAATCCCTCCCAGAGATCCCAGAAACAGAGAGAGAGATGATCAAAGGGTACAAACTCCTTTATAGAACAACCTGGTTGTTGATGAAGAAGGAGGGGAGGAAGAAGTAGATCCTGAGATTCATTTCTTAGGTGACACATCCCAATCCCCTCACTTGACCCAATCTGCTTATGAGAAATCCTTGATGGATATTCAAATAAATGAATTAAGGGAGAGAAAGTAAAAGAAAGTCCTAATAGATATAATCTGAGATACAAAAAGAATGAAGAAAAAACTGATGCTCCTAATCAGCCTGCCCAAAAAGAAAATTCTGCCAAGGCTGTGATAGTTAGCAGTAAGGAAAAAGACACTCAAAATCCCCAAGTTATGGTCAGAAATCCTACTCCTGAAACCAAAGAGATTATGAAGTCTTGTTCTTCCTTAAGATTTGAGAATGAGATCCAAAAAATCAAGATCCCTGTACCTTTTTTGGAATTGATAAAAAATGAAGAATTTAAAAAATATCTCTCCAAAATGTTACAGCCCGAAGCCTCTCCAAGTGCCACTGATTCAGTAAATATGCAATATGAAAAACCATCAGTTATCTTGGGTCCATTGATAGAAGATAGAGACGATTCATCCCCTCCTTTCTATACATCACTGAATATTCATGATAAGGTGTTGCATAATTGTTTGATGGATTTAGGAGCATCCCACAATCTCATGCCAAAAACTGTTATGGATGAACTTGGGTTAGAAATCACAAAGACTTACCATGACTTATATTCTTTTGACTCTAGGAAAGTGAAGTGTCTTGGAGTCATTAAGGATCTAATTATGACCCTATTTCAGCTACCCATGAAAAGCGTAGTCATGGATATCATGGTGGCTGATGTTCCCCCCAAATTCAGCATGCTCTTGTCAAGGTCTTGGATAAAAATACTTGGGGGAACCTTGCAGATGGATCTCTCATATACTACCATTCTTGTTTTGGGGGGATACCATAGAAGACTTTACAGGGAAGCTCAATTGGCTTCCATCATTAGTGATGAAGAAAACCCCACAAATCATCCTATTGTTTCTCTTGATACTGATTTGGGATCTAGCATCTTGCAGCTCACCAATACTCTTGAACCTCCTCTTGAAATCAAAAAATAGTGTGTTACCTTTTGTGAGGAGTCTTGTATAACCACCTATGTTTGGAAGATGTTCTTTTATAGAGCCTCTTCTAAGGAAGGTGTTGGTGTTGGAGTGGTCTTTGTCTCACCATCTCAAGAGATGTTATCTTTGTCATAGAAACTAGAATTTGAAACTACTAATAATGTGGCAGAGTATGAAGATATTGTCTTGGGATTGAGGGTTGCTAAGGACATGGGGATAGAAGAGCTATCGGTATTTGGGGATTCAGAATTGATAGTCCACCAGATTAAAAATCTTTATCAAATGAATCACTCTAAGCTTAGATCTTACAGGAACGAAGTGTGGGACTTGGTCGATAGCTTCTTCTCAGCTTTTAACATTTCATTTATTCATAGAGAAGAGAATACCATGGTCGATTCTTCGGTTGTATCAAAAAGAAATTTCAAAATCCCCTTACCACCTAAACTCAAGTATGATGTAGAAGTCAAGTACAGGCCTTCTATACCGGACAATGTAAAATATTGGAAGGTGTTCGAAGATGATCTAGAACTTAAAAAATTCCTCGAGACTGTTGATGAGTTTTCTACATTACACATTGATCAGGATCATGATTCTAAAATTAATCCTTATGCTGATGTTTTCCTTAATAAAATTGCTAATCATCATATTGTGCAGCTACCTAGAAACCACACTCCAAAAGGGCTAGTTCCTTTGGAAATGTTATTTGATAGAAATGATGTGGTAGTGAAGGGGAAAGTGTCCATTGATGATGTTGACATAACTGAGTGCAATTTGGGCACAAAAAAGGGTCCAAAATATGTCTAGTTGTCAAGCAACCTATCAAGAGAGTAGAGGGAAGAATATACTGAGTTGTTAAAGGAATTTGTTGATGTATTCGCTTGGACTTATGAAGATCTCAAAACTTATGACACCAACATTATAGAGCACAAGATCCCATTAAAGGAAGAGACCAAACCCTTTAAGCAAAAGTTGAGACAAATCAATCCTATGTTGTTTCCTATCATGGAAAAGGAGGTAAAAAATCTTTTAGATGCTAAAATTTTTATTCCTTTGAGGTATTCTGAATGGGTGGCCAAATTGGTACCGGTGAGAAAAAAGAATAGAGAAATTAGACTTTGTGTTGATTTTCAAAATTTGAACAGAAGTTCTAAAAAGGATAATTACCCTTTGCCCAAGATGGAGCACATATTACAAAGGGTGACAGGTGTGGCCAGGATGTCCATGATTGATGGTTTTTCTGGTTATAATCAGATTTATGTTTTACCAGAAGATAGAGAGAAGACTGCCTTCACCACTCCTTGGGGTACGTTTATGTACGCCAAGATGCCCTTTGGTTTGATGAATGCAGGGGCAACCATTCAGTGAGGTATGGACATAGAATTTATTGGAGAGAAGAATAAGTTTGTTGTTATCTATTTAGATGACATAACGGTGTTCTCTAAATCTGATACAGAACACCATGATCATCTAAAAAAGGTCTTCTTGAAATGTAGAAAATTTGGTCTCTCTTTGAATCCAAAAAAATCATTGTTTGCCATGATGGAGGGAAAATTATTGGGGCATATTGTGTCAACTGAAGGGGTAAGGATTGATTCTAGCAGAGTTGAAGCTATCCAAACCTTGTCACTTCCTAGATCCAAAAAGGAGGTTCAATCATTTTTGGTAAAAAATAAATTTTTGAGAAGTTTTTTGTCAAATTTTGTTGAGTTGGTCAAGTATAGCACAACCATGTTGAGGAAAGGTAATGAAATCAAATGGACTACCAAGTCCTGTAATTATTTTGATCAGATAAAGAAATCCTTGACTGAAGCTCCGATCTTTATCAGCCCAGACTAATCCAAGGATTTTCTTATTTTTTCTTTCTCTTCATTTGACACAGTAGCAGTTGTTTTATTGTAGAAGAACGTTGAAGGCTTAGAACAACCCATTGCTTTTTTCAGCAGGGAATTAAGAGATATTGAATTAAAATATGACATCATGGATAAGAAAGCCTATGCATTGGTTAAAGATCTCAAGTCTTTTAGATTCTATGTGCTTCATTCAATAGTAACTGCTTATGTCCCCTCAACTTCTGTAAAGGAAATCCTTATTTAGCTAGATATAGATGGAAAAAGGAGCAAGTGGATTACTAAAATCCTTGAATTTGATCTTGAGATTAAGCCAACCAAATTGGTTAAAGGCTAGGGTTTAGCCAAGTTGTTGACTGAATCAAATTGCTCAGCCTTAGGGGTAAATTTCATCAACTCATGTTCAAAAAATTAGAAGGTTGAATTGACTGACAAAGGTTCTCAATTCACCCCTACATTGGCAAATTACAGTTGGTACAAGGACATTATATTTTTTCTACAGAAATTACAGCCTCCAAATGGTATGGAAAAGAACAAGGTGAGAGCCTTAAAACTCAAATCAATTAAATATTGCCTTATTGATCAATTCTTGTATTGGAAAGACCCATTGGGAGTGCTTTTGAGGTGCCTAGACCCACAAGAATCCCAAAAGATTATGTCTAAATTTCATGAAAGTTTATGTGGGGGGCATCATTATTGTAGAACCATGCCATACAATATTCTCAGGGATAGGTATTTTTGGCCTAGTCTATTCACCGATGTTTTTGCTAAGATGAGAGCCTATGTTAAATGTCAGAAATTCTCTGGAAAGCAGTAGCTCAAGTCTTTGCCATTAAAGTCTGTCGCAGCTTCGGGACCCTTTCAACAGTGGGGCTTAGATTTTATCAGGGAAATTCATCCTACTTCCAGTGGTCAACATAGATGGATGTTCACTGCTACAGATTACTTTACTAAGTGGATAGAGGTTATCCATATAAGGAATACTTCCCACAAAGTGATCATTGGTTTCCTTGAGGACATTATGGCAAGGTTTGGGTGTCCGAACAAAATTGTCATTGATAATGCTACATCTTTCAAGGATGAACCATTAATTCAGTTATGTGAATAGTTTGGGATCACATTGGTTCACTCTACCCCTTACTACCCCCAAGGGAATGGGATTGCAGAGTCCTCTAACAAAAGCCTGATAAAGATCATTAAAAATATGTTAGAGGACAAAAAAAAGGCATGGGATTCAAAACTCAAGTTTGCTTTGTGTGCTGACAGAGTGACAAAGAGGTCCCTGGGCCTTTCTCCTTTCCAGCTGGTGTATGGAGGCGAGGCCATTTTTCCTTCTCATCTTGCCTTGCCTATGGAAAAATTCTTCCAATATTACCAAGGGGAGTTGAATCATATGATCAGAAGGATTCAGCATCTAGTTGAAGTGCAACAGACTCGGGAGCAGCTTGTATATAAAGCACATGATCATCAACTGAAGATCAAGTAGGCATTTGATAAGAAAGTGAACAAAGAGGATTTTCAACTGGGTGATCTGGTGCTTAAGTGGGATGCACCGAAGAAAGATAAAGGCAAGCACAATAAATTTGAAGCTTTATGGATTGGTCCCTTCAAAATCTCTGAGGTATTATCTAATAATACAATCAAGTTGCAGAATATGGAGAATGAAGAAGTTTTTGGTGGCCTTGTAAATGGGAATTTTTTGAAAAATATACTTTTCTTGAGCCATGAGTGGATTCACATGCCATTGTAAATATCATCTTTCCTTTATTTTTTTTTCAATAACTGACCCCATAACCGTAGGAGAAGGCACTAAATCTACTCATTCTTGGCATCCTGCAGGGGGCATGCCATCCCCTATGGAGCCAATGTTATCACACTAAGTTGCCTTGGGTTTTTAGTTTGTTTTCATCTTTTCCTAAGCCTTAGATTTTAATTTTTTAATTTGACCCCTTTTAAAAAAAAGTGTGTTTGTTAGGACCCCCTTGAGAAATAAAGTATTGAGTCATGACTTATGTTTTGGTCCTCATTCAAATTTGGACTTAGGACCATTTTGTTCATGACTTAATCCCCCTCATGACTTGTCACTAGGACTATTTTGTTCATGATTTATATTTGATCCCCTCATGACTTGTCACTAGGATCGATTCACTCCACTAATAGCTTGATTTGATAGGCCATTTTCCTCACTCATGCCCTCATAGATCTGCCTTATTGTCCTTTGCTTACCTGTCCAATCATTTTTTGAAATGAAGCATTGCCAACTCATCAGGAGTTTCTGTAGCGCATTTCCCATTCATCATATTCCACCTTGATTTATGATTACAACGCTGATGTCATCTCTTTTTTTTTCAGCGCCAGGAGTTGGTTAAAATATTCTTTCAAGATCTCATATTTATGAGCTCTGATAACGGTTTGTGATTTTTGAAAAAATCAAGTTGTTGTGCTGCGCAAACTCCCAATTTCGACCAGTCAACAGAAGTGCTATCAGATCCTATGTTGAGGTATATTCGGAGTCCAATATTCTCGTGAATTCTTCCTGAAATCTTGCAGAGGTTTTCAAACCGATTTTATTCCACGGGTATTATGTGTTTTCCTCCTCTGCACATAAATTTCATGGAGAGATAATGCTCAGAATTGTGGTTATCAGGCCCACATAGTTGAAGGAGATATTTCCTCATTCCATCCTATCATTTTCTTCCCTCCTTTCAAACCTGTAATTATCATTACCTGCATATCGAAGTTTGATACATCCTTCCACCATTGTTACTAAGCTCACAGCATCCAAGCAAGTCTTATCCTCTACATGCGTGGTGTGCTACCTAGAGGTCCTACTCAACAACATTATTTTTTCCCCTACCTCATCTGACACTTAAATTGGGCTGTTTATACCCAGTTTCAAAGGCCAATTACAAGTTATCCTCTCATTTTCCAAGTTTCCATACATGCACACATCCAAGGGTGTGATTTCCATAGCCCATTTATCTAGTTAGCAACCAGTTTAGTTTAAGGGACTTTATGTTCACTTGAGCATTGACTTCAGGTCCTCCTGGTTATCACCACTCCATTGACATAAGAAGCTCCTATCCTAAACTATGGAGACTCCTCATATGAAGAAGTCACACACGGGGGGTAAGGTAGTTAGAATTGAACTTGTGGATATGCATCTTTTTGAGACAGAACCCATGGCCAAAGAAATTTTTCAAAGGGTGGGATGCCTCTCTTTCTGCCAAAATATGAAAAGAGGTCATGCTGAGGTGACAAGGTAGTTTGCCTTACATTTTGATGGCCTGAAAACCAAGGTAGGGGATCTAGAATTTGAGGTGATTGAGGCCTCTATTTTAGCTGCTATAGGAATCCCTATCAGAGGTGAGAAATGGTTTAAAGCCATGGCTTTGAATGCAGCTTATGCCAAAAATTTTCTTAAGCCTGAACATCAAGTTGGTAATTTGTCTAAAGGTGTGCCAAGGAATCATCTGATTGAGAATTTTGACAAGATATTGAGGATCATTCAGAGATACTTTACGTGTGAAGGGAGGTTCAACACATTACACCAGTACCATATAAGGCTTCTGCTACATTTTACTGGTAAAATTGAAATGAATATTCCCTACTATTTGCTAAGGAGAATAGGCAACATCTCAGATAGGATTCGATCCAAGTCTAAGGATGTGGATACTAGCATATTTCACTCTGCATTGATTAGAATGCTAGTTTCTGAAGAAATGGGTAAGAAATATAGCTCATGGGAACATTTTTTTATTGCTTCTCACTTCAAGTTGGATATAGAAGCTACTCCTCATTCGCTGAAAGCAAGCCCTTTACCATCCACCAGTGTTGCTAAAGAAGGTACTAGAAAGAAGAGAAAGGGAAGAGTTTCTGATCAAGATTCAAAGGTCATCAAGGAGGTCATGGGAACTAAGGAGGAAGATTTTCATTCTCCACAGAGAGAGTTTTCATCCCCTCCTCCACCAGAGTTAGAAGAAGCCCCTTCTTCTACTAAACCTACAATGAAGAAAGGGAAGAAGCTACACTTATCCTCATCTCCTTCAACAGCTAACTTCAAGGTCAGAAAGCCCTTCATAAGAGCATCAACTTCTAAAGAGGTTGTTGAAGAACAATCCCTACCTAAAGTCTCTATCCTACAGAAGAAGAAAGATAAGGGCCAAAGCATTGGAAATCCTATGGAGAAGAAAGACAAAGGAAAAGGCATAAAGAAGCCTGATGAGATAGACAAGGTAATTCCTATGCAGCAGGAAGAGGGAACCATGAAAAATCTTGTTAAGACTGTTCACGTCACTACTCCACTTGATAGCCAGACATTCAAAAGATTAATCAGTCAACTTAGGAATGCTAGGAAGGGCATGTCTCAGTTGAAAGCAGAATCCATGTCTGATAGGATTAACATGAAAGTACTCATGGATGGCTACAACCACACTCTTTACCTAGGAAGGTTTGCAACAAGAAAGGCTCAACCTCTTCATAGGAAGCTCAAAACTCTTTATAGGCAGAACAGAGGCTTTCAGTCTCAGAACAGAAAGATCAAAGAAGAGTTGCAACATTTTCAAGATATAGTGGCTCAAAGGAACTTGCAGGTATTGGTTGAAGATGTTATTGAAAAGGAGACACCAACAGCCAAGGAGAGAATAGCTCCATTGAAGAAGCTTGTCACTGCTAAAAGAAAGAAGCATGTTGGGCCAAAGGAGGATCCTTCTTCTCCAAGAAAGACTGTTAGGTTAAGTTTCAAGTTAATGAAGTAGATGGTGAAAGGTGAGCTCCATTTTTTAAGATGTTCCCTTTTTGTGAGGATAAACTATTGATGAAACACTACCTCTGCCACCTATACAGGCTTCTAGTGCTTACTGTTCATATTTTTTCATTTTTACAAAGAATTAATCCCTTCGGTAGTAATAGTGTAGACATTTTGTAGCACTATGGTGCTACAGAATAGTATATTTTTGATATTCCACTAGTTTTCTACCCACAATGCTCCCAAATCGCCTAAGACTGATGATGTTTCTACTACCCAAGGTTTCTACCAATTCTACACATGCTCAAGTGAAGGTGTTGCATATTATGATGGTGCTACCTAAAGTTTGACAGAACACACAGGCATGTGCTACCGAATTCCTTGCAGAGACGAAGTTTTCATAGACACACCAAAGTGGCGCTACCTAAATTCACTACCAAATTTCCGGCAGAGACAAAGTTTGCATAGAGACACACTAGAGTGGTGCTACCAAAATTCGCTTCCTAAATTTTCGCAGAGACTAAAGTTTGCACAGAGGATACGAAGGTTTGGCACTACCTTTTCTACTTTTCTAGTTTTGAGGTTGCACTATAGAATCTCATGAGATTTTTTGAGGCACTACAAAGTGTGCTACTCAGAGTGTTACCCAAATATGCTACCAATAGATACCAGGAATCTAGGAGGGTCGAGATAATAGCTTTTTGGATAGCTGATGATGGAGAGAATTGCAGAAACAACAACTGGCAGGATGATGAAAGCCACATGCCCTTGAAAGACACATGGAAAACAAGGATTTGTGCACCAAAGGGGGATCAAGTTAGTTCAAATATTGGTTGGATTAGTCACCAAAAATTTCCCATTTTATAGCATAGGTTGTTAGTCAAGTTATTAGATGGAATAAATTCTTAGAGATTTTCATGGGAAGGAGGCTAGCTCGCACCTCCAATTGTTTCCTCCCTTTTTTGTTATAAATAGATCGATGAAATGCTTTAGTAGGTTCGAATGGTTGAGAAAGGCTCCCTTATACTGTAATATTTTGTTGAAGTTACTGTGAACTGGTTATGTACTTGATTTGAGACATCTTGGTTAATAGAAATCAGTTTCTCTTTCCATCTTATTTGCTTCTGATGCTAAAGTGTTCATGCTTTGAATGATTCACATGAATGGTTGTGGTGATATTATGATGTATGTTTGATTATTATATTATCATGATGTTTCTTTAGTGTCCTTAAGTTCTGAACTCAAGAAGATCTTGTGTTAAGAATATTTCTTCCTTAGGTTATCTGCAGACCTGATGGTTACAACAATCTCTACATTCATCTCACTGAAGTCTTCCCTTTGTTCATACTTACTCCCACTTACTGATTGAAGTTAGACAAGACCTTTATTTCTCGTGCATGCTAGCCCTAATCTCTGAGTTGGAACATTATCATCTTGAGTCTTATCCATTTGACCCCTCAAAACTCTTTTACATTCACATATAACCTAATGGGTATTGGGCTTTCCTTCCATGCAATTTGAAGGTGATTCCTGGTGCTAAAAAAAGTTGTTGGTTTAGTTTGAGGCTACATATCAGCGAGGGTTTGATGTCTAGTCCATGTGAGGGTTTACTGCACATGATTATGGTTGTATGCACATGTATGGAACATTAATAGAGATACATAGATGCACATGGTTTGAGTGATATTCTTGTGATATTGAGTATGAGATCTATGTTATCAGATTTGATATATTCAGGAGATTCTTGGTATAGGTTGTTGGTTACATGATTGATACATGCTTGGTACACTGTTAGAGGAATTTTTTGGTAATCTTGTTGGAGACATTTGTGAAGTATTTTTGGCACATGGTTTATGGATGATGTGGCATATATGACTTGGTATAATTTTATAAGCACATCTTGATTGTGGTACATATTGTTTATGTTTGTAAGTAGTCTTGGTCGATGCACATCTTGGTGATATTACGCATATGGTTGAAATTTTTCTTGGTGATTGATCTTGGCTATTGATCTTTGTGAGTAGATATGATTTGGTTGATGATATTTATGATATAGGTTGTTAAGACAAGTGATGTTGTGCATATTTTAGGTACTTGTGTTGCTACAGAGTGTTGTTATAGGTTTGGTGCATGGTTGATGCACTGGTTGATGTTACAGGTTGATGCATGATTGATGCATGGTTCAATTTTTTATTAAAGTGACAGGTTGGATAGGTTGATAGGTTATAGGTTCACAGTGGAAGGGTGACCCTGGTAGTGATTGATTTAGTGATAGGGATAGTTTGTGTACATTTGGCATTTATATTTCAGGGCAACAGGATAGGGCAAGGAAAGGGCGTTGTAGCCTCCTTTTGGTCGGTGTCAGAGAATCATGTTGTTGGAGCTTCCTTCAGATTGGAGCCTGAGAACTAGGTGGTTGTAGCCACCTCCCAGTTGTATCCAGAGAACCTAGGGGGTTGTAGAATCCTTCTGGTTGGAACTAGAGAATTAGGGAGTTGGAGCTTCCTTCAGGTTGGAGCCTGAGAAACTAGGGGGTTGGAGCCTCCTTAAAATTGGAGCTGGAGAATTGGAAGTTGGTGCTTCCTTGAATGTAATTGTTGACATATAATAAAAACATTTTGTGGTTTTCTCACGCATTGGGTTTCGACATAAATATTAGTGTACTTTGTATTGTGTGGATGTGTTTATTATTGTTCATTATGCTATGATAGATGTTAATATTTATGATGCAATAATATATTGATGATGAACTGATGAATATTATTGAATAAGTTGAAATAATATACATTGTGGTTTAAAGGATTAATAAGTCGTATAAATTGCTCATTACTGATTCACCTCCCCCCTCTCAGTAATCCAACAATTGGTATCATAGAAGGTTCCTTCAGAAAACAATTTAACCAATGGAAGGTAGATCATGGAGAGAAACGGTATGTATAAAAATGGAATACCACAGTTTCATGGATAGAAATATGCATTTTGGAGAAGAAGGATGAAAACATATGTACAAGCACAAGGATATGATGTTTGGCAATCAGTAGTAAATGGATATAAAGATCTTGCAACTCCTTCAATAGATAAAAATGGAAAGAAACTAAGTCTAAATAATTCGAAAGACAAAAATGTCATCCTGAATGATCTAGTTGATTCAATATATGTCAAAGTTATGCATTGCAACTCTGCAAAGGATATTTGTGACAAACTTCATAATGTTTATGAAGGAGATTCCAAAGTCAAAGAAACAAAGCTTCAAACTTACAAAGGTCAATTTGAATAGCTGAAGATGAAGGAAGATGAAAATATTGCAATTTAATTTTTACGAGTTGATGAAACAGTGAATGAAATTAAAGGATTGGGAGAAGAAGTTGATGAATCTATAATTGTTCAAAAAGTACCAAGATCTCTTCCAATGAGATTTGATCCTAATATCTCAATGCTAGAAGAAAGAGCATATATGATTTCTCTAAGAATGGATGAGCTACATGGAATATTCATCGCTTATGAAATGAGAATAGAACAGGAGAACCTGGTTACAAAGGAAGCAACATTCAAAGCATACAAGAAGAAAAATAAAAAGAGCAAGAAAAATCCAAAGTCAGAATGTAGCTACAGCGATGATTCATAAGAAGATGAAGAAATGGAAAACTTCATAAGAAAGTTGCAAAAGAGAACATGTAAATACAAAGGTAAGCTTCCGTTGAAATGTTTTAATTGTGGAAAAAATGGTCATTTTGCAAAGAAGTGTCCTTATTCCATGAATTCAAGTAGTGGTGAAGAGGAAGAGACCAATAAAGAAAAGAAATATCAAAAGGGAAACCGGGAAAACAAAATTAAAGTCTTCAAGAAAAATATGTACTGAAGAGAAGCCAGTTCCTCATCTAGTGAAGATGATGAAACCGACAGCGATTCAGAAAAGGTATTATTTATGGCTAGG
The DNA here is from genome assembly GCA_032191745.1 of Picea mariana. Taxonomy (NCBI): domain Eukaryota; kingdom Viridiplantae; phylum Streptophyta; class Pinopsida; order Pinales; family Pinaceae; genus Picea; species Picea mariana. The sequence goes on along the minus strand of JASDQU010240473.1, from coordinate 94,804 downwards.
GAAAATCAAACAAGAAACTATGATAATTCAGAAGAAGAACTTAAATTCTATCTCAGAGAAGAATTAATTAGTTCCTTAGAATAACGAAGGAAAGAAAGAAAGAAATATAAGTCACACAAGAAATAACTAAAAGGAACTAAGAATCTCAACTCAAAGGAAGTCAACCATATAATTATGAATTTGAAAGTCCAGGCAGAAGAGGGTAGAAGGATTGAATAAATACTCAGAATTTAGCTAGCAGAGAAGGAGAAGATGATTGAAAGGTTGGAAGCAGAAGTAGTCACTCAAAGAAAAATTATTCAGAAGAAGGACATGTAGCAAGATAGCACTAAGACATTGGATAATATCATCAACAATCAAAGGCCATACTATGACAGGTCTAGACTAGGATACAACCAAATGTAGACTAATAAAGGTTCAAGCTCCATGACGAAAGAAACATAACAAAAGAGTTATGCAGAAGTTCTCAAAGGAAGGAATCATGGTCAACATGAATCAGAAAGAAAAGAATAAAGAAGACCCTCTACATTCATGAAGCAAGGAAGCTTCAACTATTTTGAAAGAAACAACCAAAGAGAAGATCTTGATCAGGAAAGGTAGATGATCTGAATGTGAGAAGTTTTTACTGACAAACTTTAAAAGTTAATTTTATGTATATTATGCACCGGATCGATAAGAATGTGAAACACATAAAATCATAAAAATTATGCAGAATTAACAATTATTAAGTGCCAAAAGGAAAGTAGAAAGAATCAGTAGCAAGAAAAAGAAATGAGACACGAGAATTTTGATAACGGAGTTCACCAAGGAGTGGCTATGTCTATGGGTCCCACTTCCATTGGTGACCACTTTATTTGTCTTTTCTGAATGCTCAATTACATCAACAATTTGATTACAATCTTCTGCAAAAGCAATATGAATTTGATGTACATGACCTCCATGAACAGATGAAAAAGGCCTCACCAAAATCCTCTCTCGAGTGGGCTCAAAAGGCCTCTTACAACATGAGAAACAGAAAATGGTATCTCTTCCATAGGATTTATCTCCATGTAATTGCAACAAAATCATTGTTTTTTATGGCACACAGACCTGGTTTATGTAGAAAAATAGTTGGGAAAATTGAATTCCAACTTTCCTAAATTTTTGGCAAATTTCTAGCATGATTTGGGGGTCCAAATCCCAAAATATAAGGTTAAAACCTTTTTACATGGCACAATATATTAAAATTGGTTTAAAACAAACAATTCCAAAGTTTAAAACCCATTGCAATATGATATTTGGCACGCGCTCCTGGTAATAGGCCCTTGGTCAAGCACCTTGGTCGACAGGGTAGCCCCATCGACTAGGTGCTTATCCCCCAAACACCACATCGTTTGACAACAAAACGAATATGGGCCATAGGATTTAACAAGCCACGCCATCTGCCATCCTAGTTATTAGAGAGGTATTAATTCATTTCCATGGAGAGAGGTCAGAGGTTTGAAACTATAGGAGGACTAAACAAATTTTGACTTGGCCCTTTTGGCTCGATCCAGGGTGCCACATGGCACCGCTAGATTGGGACACTTGGAATTGTTTTATTGTCCCCATCCCTATCATCACGGATTTAGTGTCAATTCACCCTTCATTGTTGGCTTCCCATACCACCATGTCATGACCGTACCAATCCATGTTTCAACACGTAATTGGACCATACAATCCAGTCATATGAACAATCACCCTGCCAATGCACTGCAAAGTCATCTATGATGCCACATGTCCTAACTAGAGCCTGCCACCTATATTCCACGTCACTAGTCATACCCTGCCAGTTGTCGTTTGTACCTTCACATGTCATCACTGGAGCATTTTATGTCACTATACGGACTTCCACATCAACATTTGTAAAGTCAAGTCACCTCCTACATCAGCCTTTGAAAATGCCAAAACAAACTAACAGATGTCAGCTTCTAGTGTTTCCACATCAACATCCATACGATCTCTATGGTTGAAGTACCCTACCATCTGTCATACTGACATATTGTTGACATCAGCAGTATGGACTGTTGAATTTGATTTTTTTCATGTTTGGGAAAAACTTCAGACTGCAATAATTTTCGCATACCGACTCGGATTTTCGATCCATTTATGCCACCCAAAATCTTGTGACGTGCACTTCGCGATGATGTAGATTTCATGAGCATTGAAGAACTTTGATTTTTTAGAATGTCGAGATCCTCCTAGAGAGTATATATAAGTGAGAAAGGGTCTCCTATTAGAACCTGTTATAACCTAAGTCTGCATCACCTGCCTCCCCTCTCTTTTCCATATGCCTTCATCAAATTTTTCATTTTTCTGGTTGGTTAATTTGTTTTCCCATTACTGAGTGACTGTTCTTGTTTTCTTCTTTCTTGTTTAAGTCTTTGTGCATTTCATTTTCTGTCTTTCTTGAAGGATGAAACATACATCGTGTTTGGTTCAAATTACTTGTCATCATGTTTTCCATGGATTGAGCTTGCGACATGTTTCCCATGCATTTTTATATGTATATGGAATGCTCGTGCACATGACGCGACAATCCAGAACAACGAATTCCAGGATCAGACTGTGGGAATGAACAGGGAAATTTTCAGCAATAAAGATCTGCCAAGTATGTCATATCAACAGTTGTTGTCCATTCGAGAACATACAATTGCACGTATTTTAACACCAAGAGTCGTCAGAATACCCGAAGCCTGCACTTCCGAAGACCTGAAGAGAACCTGGATCATTCATCTATCATGACACTTGGCGACAAATCATCTACTTTGGTGATTGTCACTTCGAGAGTTTTCCAGGCACAAACATTTGAAATTCTCGAAGAGCCAGGGACCCGAAGTCCCAAAGTGAATCAGGACCATACATCAACAGAGACACGTGGAAGCACAATGTCACTTCGACGATTTTCCTCCGGGAGATATTCACGCTTAACATTTGAAAATCCTGAACATATAAAGACTCGAAGTACTGAAGTAAATCTAGACCATCCATCAGATGGGACATGTGGTGACAGATCAGTTACTTCGGTGATTCTCCTCCGGGAATTTTCGAAGCACTAACAGTTGAAACTCCCGAAGCCCAAAGTGTTGAAGCACGTGGCAACCAGTAGTTGAGAAACGTGGCACACTCATGAGGCAGGACACATGTCATTCATCTCGGGTCATTTGGTTATGTCATTCACTCATTTCCATGTGACACATGTCACATCTCTTTCCTATACACCTCAGCATCTGTGAAATCATATGACATTAGGCTGCCACGTCACTTCGATGATTTTCCTCTGGGATATCTTCACGCTTGAAATTTGAAACTCCCGAAGCCCAGATCTTCGAAGATAATCTGGGTCTTTTATCCATAAAAATGCATGTCAGTGGACCATTCAGTTTGGGGATTTTCCTCCTGGAGATTTTCATGTTTCACATTCAAAACGCTCGAATCCCAGACTCCTAAAGTAAGCGCGGACCGTTGATCTAAAATCAACCTGAGTCATTTATCCTTGTCATAGATAAAGGTCACCTAGATCTCGGATCATAATCATAACAATGACTATAATTCATTACGGAGACATGAACTTCCTAGACATTAATTTTTTGGAGTGGTCCTGTAATTTAAAACATGGTTTTGTTGGAAGGGTACGTGGCAGCTTCTGGTGAATTGCGAGCCCAAAGGTGGTTTGAATACAAACCACCCTCAATAGCTCCCACAATCATGTTCTTGAATGATTTCATCTCACTGCATCACCTGACAGGTCATCTCCCCTCATCCCACACACTACTCTCACTTCTCTCACCACCTGACACTTGTCCTCTGATTAAATCCCACGTTGATCTCCATTGACGATGGCCCACCTCTTTAGATCAACAGTCTGAGTAAGTGATTTTCTCATTGCGGTCCCTACCTAATGTGGCAGCTCCTCATGAACTCAGACCCCCCCCTCTCTAATCTGCTTACCGCCTACACCCCCCTCCAAGTTCCTCTCGGGTTGTTTTTCAATACCGCCCCCTCTCACCTTTCTCCACCTATTTTCCACTCACTTCCTAGCCTATCTACTCCTCCTCTCCCTATGCACCACTTGTATCTATCACTAMTCTTCATATAACATCACGTCCATTCATCCCATCTCTCGATTGGATGCTCGCCCCCATGTCTCCTCTCATGCCCGATAGGCCAACAACCATTCCAACGAAGCTATTTCACAGGTATATATGGCAGCTAACGGGGTCAGTACAGAGTGTGCTTGGCTTCTGAAAGCTCAAGCATAGACATGGAGCTAAGTCTTTGTCACAGGTCGATGCAGATTAATTCCAGAAACACTTCAACAAGATCTACTCATGCAACTGGTTATCTCCAGTGGCCTCCAACAACTTGCAGACATGTCATCGTTCAACACAGTGCTCTAATATGTCACTTTGAGGCCTATTTTCAGCCACTCAGTTTCTCCTGCACATGCATCAGTTCTATCGCATAGACAGTAGTAGATTCATTTGATTAAGTCCAACAGTTTTCTAAATTAGATGCAAGAGTGGTCTTCTGTGTGTGATAAGAACCACTCTTGTTGTTTAATTCCGATATCTTAGTGAAGTTAATATTTTTTTATTATAAACAGTTCCCTAGATCGAAGTCTCAGTCCCTTAAGGATGAGAGCCTCTGCAACTCTTTTAAATAGTTAGTTTTTGGATATTGTAAAGGTTATATTTTTTTAGGAAGGAACAATAATACAACAGATTGGTTGGACCCATTTTATGCATGGATTAAAGCTCTCTACCTGGTGAACATACTTTTGATGACAGTGTTTCATTCAACTCTTCATGTGGTTTCATTCTTATCTTGAATACAGTGTTTTATTTGTGAAACGTACATTTCATTTCCTTTTAGCTATTGTATGACTTATTCTCATTAATATGCAACCTGTCAAACAACGAATTCTTTGGTGAAGATTTGTTTTATGCAACCTGTGGGAATTATTTTGTTTTGATTCATGTTTGATGTCTTGAAATGATATTTTAAGTATTGAAATTCTTGCAACAGATTATTCATTAAGTAGTTTTTTGTTTCCCTTTGTTTTGTATAAATTCACTGGTCTGTCATTATTGTGCCATCAACCAAGGAGGGCCCTCATCCATATCGTTCTTCCAACCCAACCTTGCCTTAGTCTTGATAGAATAACCCTTTGACCAACCAACAAAAAGTTAAAAGAATCAATCATTCTAAACTGATAGGTGGCATAAATTTTCCCTTTAGCAGTCAGGTGCAGACTTTATGACCAACCTATTTTGGCTCCATTGCCGGGGAACGGAGTAACGAAATATCTTTCCTTGGGATAATGATAATTGATCAACTCTAACCTTTGATGGTGAACAAAGATCAGACACAGACAGACTGCCATATTTCACCTAGCGACTTCACTGAGTAAAATTTAAAGAAGAAATACTAGCGCCCAGAAAGGGATTCAACAAATCCAAATCTAAAAATAGCAAAGCCAAGAAGGCTAATTGTGACCCTGAGAATAAAACAGTAGGATCTGAGCTATAAATGAAACTAAGGAAATCTACTAGAGCTTAGAGATACACTTCCCCCCTCAAGGGAAAGGCTGCACACTAAGAAAATACTTCAAACAATCATCACAAGTAGCTTGAATTTGCTATCCCTGAGAATCATAATTCTAACGGGGCTCAGACATATCCTACTCCTGATTCCACTTCAACATCCATTCCTACATCCACTCCTGTATCTCCCATAAATTTGCATATTCCTATTGTTCAATCCATGGCCGTTAATAGGATGGATGTCATAATTGCTGTCAGATATGCACCCTTAGTGTTACCTGTAGTTTTACATGCACCCACAATCACAGATTACATGAAATATATACCAAGATATAATGGGGAAGGTGAAATAACTGCTAAAGAACACCTAGTATACTTATACAGTTTTGCAGACAACTTTAGATTGATTATTCATATGTGTGGATGAGGTTGTTTGTACAGATTTTGGATGGGGAGGTCAAAAAATGGTTCAGGGGTCTTCCTCCATCCTCCATTGCATATATTGAGGCATTAGATGAAGCTTTTATAAAGCAATGGGAAGACAATAGAGATTATCTCTATTACATCATTGAATTTGGGGATCTAAAGAGAAATAATGGTGAATCTATTTCAGACTTCACCAAGAGATTCAATAAAATGTATGGTAGAATCCCAGATGAAATCAAACCAAATGAAGCCTCTGTCAAGATCACTTATGCTAATGCATTTGATGTAGAATTATCCCTCCTTCTGAGAGAGAGAAGATCAACCACATTGTTATCCATGTAGGAAGCATCCATTGAAGTTGAATCTAATATTTTCGCATCAGACATATTAAAGACTATATCTGATAAAGGGAAGAAAAAACAGAAAAAGGATGCTACCTCCTCTAACCCAGCTACATCTGATCCCCAACTTGAAGAGATGAATAATACTTTGAAGGATATGACTTCTAATATAGCTAAGCTAAAATGGGAATCCAAACAACCAAACAGACCTTTTCAAGGGGTTGTTAATAGAAATCATAAGGCCTAATGATTTTCCTCAAGTAATGCAGAGTTAAAGGAGAAATTTTGATGATCAAAGGGTGGTGCTCCCTTTCCAAAACAATCATATTGAGGAGATAGATACAGACAATGATGTTGTGGACGATATTGTTGTAATTTTCAATGAGACAAATTATTATACCAGTCACTTAACACGGCAAGAGTATGAGGTAGCACAATTATCAAATCAATTTGATGATCAGATAGGGGAAGAGGGAGTTATTCAAGGTCAACCCAAGAAGAAATATAATTTGAGGACGAGGAATGGAGCTTCCAAGGCCACCACCTCTAATCAAGGAAAACAAGCGGAATCCGCTCCCAAGCCAAATCCGAATAAAGGTATGCCATATAAAACTCAGTCATCTCCACTACAAAACCTCTTGCCCTTGAAATGAAGGAAGATTATAATCCACCAACCTTTTTCATCTTGGAACATGAGCTGAGCAAAATCAAGATTCTTGTCCCTTTGACAGAATTGTTAAAAAATGAACCTTTCATTAAATCCATCATGAAAGTCCCGCAACCCACTCCTTCTAGTGCATCTTCTAATGTCATCAGTCTACAGGATGAAAACCCAGCCATTACTGTGGGTCCACACATCAAGGATGGCTCTGATTCTTATCCTCCTTTATATATATCTAAATGTCCATGATAATATCCTTCACAACTGTCTTATGGACTCAGGATTCTCTCACAATGTCATTCCCAAGGTTGTAATGGAAGAACTAGGTCTGGAAATTACCAAGCCTTACCAAGACTTGTACTCCTTTGATTCTAAAAAAGTAAAATTCTTGGGATTGATAAAGGATATGGTGGTTTCTCTAGCACAATTAACCATGAAGAGTGTAGGGATGGACATTGTAGTGGCCAACATTCCCCCAAAGTTTGGCATGTTATTATCCAGAACTTGGGATAAGAAGGTTGGAGGATCATTGTAAATGGACCTCACATATGCCACCATTCCTATGTTTGGTGGTGAGCACAGGAGGATATACAGAGAGGTAAGGTTATCCTACATAGTCAGTGATCATCAAAACCCAAGAAATCACCCCATTTATGTTGTTGAGGATGATATGGGTTCATCTGTTTTTCATTTAAATGATGATGAACCTGAAATATCAATTAGCCAATGATGGGTCAACAAAACAAGGTGTGGAAGATGTATTTCAATGTCTCTTAATCAACAGAAGGATCTAGAGCGGGTATTCTACTCATTTCCCCTTTAGAAKAAGTAATAACCCTCTCTTATAAGATGGAGTTTGAGACTACTAATAATATAGTTGAATATGAAGCTCTAGTATTGGGATTGAGGGCTKCCAAAGACATGCCCATTGATTGTTTAGCATTTTTTGGTGATTCTGAGTTGTTCATCAATCAAGTAAGGAGTATCTATCAAACTAAACAATAGAGGCTCAAGCAATACAAAAACAAGTTATGGGACCTAATCGATAATTTATTTCTGGCATTTAACCTMTCTTTCATTCCCAGAGAACAAAATCAAAAAGTTGAWTCTCTGGCCTTAGCTTCCAGCACGTTCATGCCTCCCATTGGCCCAAATATTAAATATCAGGTGGAAATCAAACATATAACAACCATACCAGACAACATAAAGCACTAGCAATTTTTAGGGATGATTCGGAGTTGTAGAGATTGCTTCACCCCACTGATGAATTCTCCAATATCTCAATTGATCAAGAAAGTCAAGAATATGAAAATGAGAAATTATAAGATCAGCAATCTTCTCATCTGTTGAAGACAGTGGTTGGTCATGATATTGTAGAACTAAAAACCAACCATGTTCCAAAAGGAATAGTGCGTTTAGAAATATTTTTCGATAGTAATGATGTTTACAAAGGAAATGCCATGAAGAATCAAGAAGAAGCGGTGACAGAGTGCAATATTGGGACCACTGAGAATCCCAAGATCATCAAGCTATCCAAAGCATTGGTTGAAGAACAAAAAGACAGGTATGTCAATCTGATTAAAAATTTTGTTGATACTTTTTCATGGTCCTATGAATATCTAAAGACATTTGATACTGACATCATCCAACACAAGATCCCCCTAAAAACTTACTCCAAGCCATTCAGACAAAAGATTAGACAATTTAATCCTATGTTAATGTCCATAATTGTGAAAGAGCTAAAAAGAATGTTGGACACCAAGATTATTGTACCATTGAGGTATTCAAACTTAGTGGCCAACTTAGTACCCATGAGGAAGAAGAGTGGGGAGGTACTCTTATGTGTTGATTTCATAAATATAAACAAGTTTTCTTTGAAGGACAATTACCCCCTCCCCAAGATGGATCATATTTTACATAGGGTGGTAGGTTCACACAGAATTTCCTTGTTGGATGGATACTCTGGTTATAACCAGATAGCAGCTTGTGAGGAAGACAAAGAAAAGACGACATTCACCACCCCATGGGGAACATTCATGTATGACAAGATGCCCTTTAGGCTCATGAACACAGGGGCCACTTTTCAAAGGGCCATGGTCATATACCTATATGACATTACCATTTTCTCCAAGTCTGATGAGGAACATTTGTAGCATTTGGAGCAAGTTTTCAAGAAAAGCCGAAGGTATGGGATATCTCTCAATCCTAAGAAGTACTTTGGTGATAATTTGTTATCCTTCTTGGCTTTCTTGAGGGACATCTGTTTGTATGGTTGTAGTCTTAAAAATACCCAATCCCCTACTTCAAAACTTCTTTCACTACGATGTTGATCTGCTTGTTGTTTCATGCGATTTTGTGCCATGGTCAGGTTGTCCTTTAAGATTTGGAGAACTTGTTGTTGATTCT
>JASDQU010240473.1:43811-72814 GCA_032191745.1 Picea mariana | reverse complement strand
CATGAGATGCATTTTCACTTTTGGGTGTCTTCTCTGTTACGAAATTTCTCAATACTTCCATGATCTCCCCTTTTAATCCATCCATCTTAGATTCCATTGAATCCATCTTAGTATCCAACTGAGCTTTCATTGAATCCATCTTAGTATCCAACTGAGCTTCCATTGAATCCATCTTATTTTGTAGTTCATTTATGTCCCTAAGAATTTCTTCACCTTCATCAAGAGTCCAATTGGGATTTTTTGGAGGCTTATTTGGTGTCGAAGGTCCCTTTTTTGGTGGCATATTGGCCAAATATCACTTTTGAATCTTGATTTTGCAGCGGTTCTGCTAGACAATATTTATTCTAATCTATCTCCCAAGTTTCGGCCCTTCTTGGTATGAAACTTTATTTTAGGTAGTTCTCTGATATTTCTTCTCTGTAATGCCATAGGTATGATCAAAATTGGATGTTCCAAGTGGAATTTACAATAACTTCCTCACAACTTGTCGATTTTTGGTCTTTCCAAGAGATCTCACTTGTATAGCATTCCCCGCACAAAATAATTGATATAAACTTCTAAAACTCACACCCAAAATAATACAGACTGTCCACGATCCAATGCAACCAGTCCCACTCAATTTGGATACTCTATCAAGAATTTATGATTGTTTTACCAGGAACACCTTCTTGAGACTAGCCAATAGGACTAGTCAGATACCCTATCTTACACAAGGTGTATCTACAAATGTATGATGACCCCAAATCTGAAATTTTTACCACAGATAAAAAAAGAATTTTTGTAAATGGCTCCCAGAGTTTAGGGTCTGAAACATTACAGAAATTTTTTTATAGTGAAAATGTTGCAAAGACTCATTTCAGGATGATTCCAGAACCCTATCTTGTACAGGATATATCTCTGAAAGTATAAGACCTCAGGAGCTAAATTTTGAACCCAACGTACCTTTATCTGTCTTCTAAATACTCTCCAAGACGTTCCTTCTGAAACATTGTAGAAAAATAGTTATAGCGAAAATTCCACGGTGTCTCAGATGTAGCAGCGAAACCCCAAGACCTTGAGCTCTGGGACCATATGTTAAGAACCAAACATCAATATAGCATAGAAAAACCTCAGGAAAAGTACTCAATGCCTTGAAAAAGAGATAATTTCAGATAATAAGCCTCTTCAAGGGGGCAACCTCCTTTTACCCCACTTAAATGTTCAAGTACAAGATGATTCAAAATGAAAATGTCTTCTTGGTATATATAGGAGACTAGGAGGTATAATTATAACTAATGGCGTAAAGCCGACATAAATAAAATAACATTACTAATCTAATGTGCCCCAATTAAGGGGTAATGGGCCAATATTAGGGCTTAACACTATCACTACCCCTAAAACTTATCAAAGCCAGTAGTCCATTTCAGCAATGGGGATTAGACTTCATAGGAGAAATAAATCCACCCTCCAGTGGATCCTCACTACCACCGACTACTTGACCAAATGGATTGAGGTTGTGCTCACCAGGAACACCATTAACAAGGTAATCATGAATTTCCTGGAAACTAATATTTTTGCCAAGTTTGGTTTCCACAACAAGCTTGTAAGAGACAATTCCCAAGCATTCAAATCTAAGGCCATGATTGATTTATGTGGCAGCCATGACATTTCCTTGACACATTCCACACCCTATTACCCTCATGGGAATGGCCTAGCAGAATCATCAAACAAGACTCTCATCAGGATCATTAAAAATTTGTTGACTTAAAGAAAGAAATCCTGGGAATCTAAACTCAAATATTCCTTATGGTATGACAGGATCAACACTAAGAAGTCTATGGGAACCTCACCATTTCAGCTTGTTTATGGAATAGACGTTGTTTTTCTTACTCATCTCGGTATACCAATCCTGAAATTCTTGCAGGAGGATATTGAGAAACCTAATGTCATCCAATGGAGGATCTTCCAAATTATAGAAGTTCAGCAGAGAAGAGAAGCACTTGATTAGAGAACAGAAGCATACCAGAGCAAGATCAAATCATCCTTTGATAAGAAAACCAAGAAGGGGATTTTTCAGGAAGGTGATCTGGTTTTGAGGTGGGATGCCAGAACGGGTGACAAGTCCAAGCACGGTAAATTTGACAACCTCTGGTTTGTCCCTTCTAATTTGATTGAAGTTCTGGACAACAACATTTTCATCTTGCACAATCTAGATGATACAGATATCTTTGGAGGCCCAGTAAATGGGTGCTTCCTGAAACACTATTTTGTTTGAGGATGGGGGAAGGTCCCTCTTGTACCATAGATGATTTCCTTTATTTTTGTTTTTGATTAGTTACTTGTGTGTAAATAAAGAATCCATATCCCAACAAGGCACTGGGGTGTAGTTTTAGTTTGTTAATTCAATAAAATTCATGGTTGAGGGACAATAACAGATACGTAGGGCTGACAGACAAAAGCGAGGGTAAGTGATGAAAGGTAAGAGCAGTTATCTAATCTCAAGGCACCAATATACAATTCTTTATCACCTCACAGGGATGAGATATTGCCAGTTGGAGCCAATGTTGTAACCTAGGCCTGAATCACCTACCTCTCCTCTCTTTTCCATATACCTTCATCAAATTTTTCCTTTTTCTGGTTGGTTAAGTCATTTTCCCATTACTGAGTGACTTGGTTCTTGTTTTCTTCTTTCCTGTTTAAGTCTTTATGCATTTCATTTTCTGTCTCTCTTGAAGGATGAAACATAAATCATGTTTGGTTTGAATTACTTTTCATCACATTTTCCATGGATTGAGCTCACCACATGTTTCCCAAGAATTTGTGTATGTACAGGGAATGCCCATGCACATGACACAACAATCCAAAACAAAAAATTTCGGGCTCAGACTATGGGAATGAACAGGAACATTTTCAGCAGTAAAGATCTACCAAGTAAATCATATCAATGGTTGTTGTCCATTCAGGAACGCAGAATTGAATGGAGTTTAACACCAAGAATCGTCAGAAGACCTGAAGCCTGCACTGTCGAAGACCTGAAGAGAATCTGGGTCGTTCATCTGTCATGAAACGCGGCGATAGATCATCTACTTCGGCGATTGTCACTTTGGGAGATTTCTAAGAACAAACATTTGAAACTCCTGAAGATCCAAGGGTCCAAAGTACCGAAGTGAATCAGGACCATACATCAATGGAGACACATGGAAGAAGAACATCACTTCAGATATTTTCCTCCGGGATATCTTCACGCTTGACATTTGAAACTCCTGAAGAGCCAACGACCTGAAGTCTCAAAGTAAATCTAGACCATCCATCAGATGGGACATGTGGTGACAGATCAGTTACTTCATGGATTCTCCTCCAGTAAGTTTCGAAGCACTAACAGTTATGTTATCACCATAACAATTTTGTATGGAATACAAGTTTCAGATTTAGCGAAGGGCTAAAGTAGCATGTAGATGCAGCTTGATTTGGAGGACCAGGTTATATCTAGCAGAGAAGGGCCAATATAGCGGAGGTGTGAAATTTTACAAGGCCCAGCAGATCATAGATCTTGAAGCAGCCTAGATCAATGGACAAGACACATATCGGTCAGTGAAGCAGCCCAGGAGATAATTGTTAGAGGGAGGGTCAGGGAAAATACTACGGTTTCATTTTGTAGACATGTGGCACCATCAGACGTATATCGGGGAGAAAATTGGTCTACCCAAAACCGATTTTCCCCACCCCTGATATCAAAAAGAGCCTAGAAAAGGAGGTCCTCGGTCATTATTTTATGATATTTCAAAGCATTCGAACGTTAGAAAATTGGTGCAAACACTCCATTTGAAACTGAAGCTCAAGAGTGAACTAGATTCGAACATTCTTCGTCGATTCACAGTTATTCTTCATTATGGCCATGAATTTTGTCATTTTATCCATAACAGAGAAAGACCTCGCCTCTAAAGAAGAATCCCTAATTGACAGGGAATCATATGTATTTGACACAAAAATAATAGTCTCACCCATTTCTGTGTCCAAATCCAATTTGCTAGACAATGTTGGAAAATGGATACCCTTCCTTGAAGCGTCCCAAGCCTCCATTACCCCTTCCGCTGTAGAATTCATTTTCCCTTTCTCAGATTTCGTAAGCTAGTGTGTAGAACAGTATTCGCATGAAGAAAAGGTCATCTTGAATAAGTTAGGGTCAGAGGTCTTATGAAAAATAGATAGCCCGTCAATTAGACACACCCTTAGTATACCAGAGTCTTCCCCCATAGCGTCAGAGCCCTTCGAGGAAGAGAAAATGATCACAGTCTACAGAGAATGTCCCTCTGAAGTAAAAACACTATTTCTACAGACCATTGTTAAACCTAAACACAATTTTGAGAGTCTGTCGTTACCCATCAATGTAGGTGTCATGGTTATTGAATTCTAGTGGGCTTGTTCCATACTTAGTCAAATTCTAGGATTGGATAATGAAAATTTTGTAGTAGAAGTCATGTTGGGTTTCCTGTTGACCTTTTTTATGTTAGAGTCTAGTCAGTCGGTCTGTATCAGTTTTGAAAAGTTCATTACTAACAATATGCACCAAAAGCTAGTAAATTTCAATTCACTAAGACACTTTAGGTACTACACGCACTTGCTAAGAATGTTCTTCGAATCGAATAAGACCAAATTCCCTGAAGCCGCATTCATCTCGACTGAATGCAAAAGGATCACCATGCTTATTTTCATAAACAAGATCATGTCTACGGTTTATAGTCTCATCTTTGACATGGACCTGCCAAGGGTTTTAGAAGAAATGAAAAGCTCTTTGAAACCTAATCCAGAGAGAAGGGTGGGATATTGGATGTTGTTCACACACTCTACTATATTTTGGGTATATGGTTATCAATAAGGACCTTACCTTTTTCATGTCTTCCTAACTCCCAGAGTAGTTTCCCTAGAGTTCATCAGACAAAGAATTATTTCAGAGACATAGCATTTTCTAAAAATGCACAAGGCATCTAACTTAAAATTTCCTTTCATAATAGGGACCTTTGTGGTAAAGACCAGGTCCTGTTTACCTCATATCCAAGCCAAACTTAGTGGATTCAGGTTTACATAGTTACAAGGGAGGAAATATGATCCCCATCAGATCATATCTAAGAGAAGACTGATGAGTAGACAACACCCCTACGAGCATGAGCATGTGGAAGGATTTGATGAACTAGCTAATCGGGAAACCTGTGCAGATATGGAAGTCACTTTGCAACCTAATCAAACACAACAAATAGAGTCTACCCCTTAGCAAATTCGGACACAGAAAACTTACCCAAGGTTGATTGTTAAAGCTCCAAAGATGAGTATTTATAACAAGAGGATAAGTTCAAAGGCATTGGGTGCCAGTAGTCAGCAAAATATTCTCAAGAAAATTAAAATCACACCATCCTTTCAAATAGTGGACCTGGAAGAAGAAGAACCTAAAGAAAAAATGAGCATGGAGATGGTGAAAAGAGTAACCAAGAATGAAGATGCTGGTACAGGAAGCATGTCATAGAGTGAAATAAGCACAAGGGTTTTCAATAGCAAGAAACATGTATTTGGAAAGACACCTGGGGCAGTCTACCAATCCAAATAAGACTTAATGAAGCAGTATTTTGTGAAGGGAAGTATGGCCAATAGTGAAATAAGAGACTCGTTTCCTGAGGTAGAGAAGATATCCCAGCATAAGTCTTCCCTTCTTTCAGTCATAGATGTGGAAAGAAAGAAATTTAACATAGCAATAGCATATGATGATAAAGTGTATGAAATAAAGATGCATTATGAAAATATTGGTGCCCCAGACAAAGTAAAGTTCCACAAGAATTCCAATGACATGCTATATTCAGACTACCTGAGTTTGAGTCTAAGGATTTAAATGCTGACAACACATGCACTAAAATTAGATGGAAAATTGAAGTAGGAGAAAGCATCCAGCAAATCCTGGAAGACATAGGTCAAAATATTGGAATCTGAAGGCCGTCAAGGGTTAAAGGCTTCTTTAGATGAGAAAGAGAAGATGATCCAAAGTCTAAAGAATAATTTGAACATGTCCTCCACAAAACATCCACAGACAACAGAGCTAGCTGCTCTAGAGCAAGAAAAGGAGACATTCAGAAAAGAAGCACTAAATTACAAATCTAAAGTGTTGCAGCTAGAAAAAGAGAAAGATAATTGGTCACAAGGACATGTAGCAACATTAGATATGGATCTCATTTTACCTTCTAATACATAAGTTGGATCAAGAACTGATGGATTGGTTCAGTCTATGTCCCAAGTAAGCTTAAAGATAGGGGAGATCAAGAACCTTAAGGAGGTCATAGAAAATATGCATCAAGAAATGAAAATGAAGGAAGAAAAGATGGCCCAATTTCAAAAGGATAATCAAGATTTGCAAGAAAGGGTGAACAAGATGAAGACGAGGTTGAAGGTAAAAATACTGTCGCAAGGATCTAAACATGTAATTTGGGATGTTGTTGTTGTTGAAGATGCTAAATTTAGAGTTTATCTAAACTTTATAAATGACAAATACAACATGGTTATCACTGCCTGAAACAAGTGTACTGTTACTAATGAAACACTGGAAAAACAACCCTCAGAATGGGCCCAGAATGCTATTGAGTTTTTTAATTGTTTGCCCAGTGTCATTCTTCAAACCATCAGGGTAAAGGACAAAACTACACTGATCATTTGGGCTAGGAGGATCATCGCTAAACACAATTTTCTCAAATCAGTTCAAACCAAAGATATGCAATTAGAACAGATCATACAAGAGTTTAGAGATACATTTGAACAATTGTTCATCAATGGCCTCCCACCATTTTGGGATGGTAAAGGGAAATTATATAATCAAGAATAATACAATTCTCTCCTCACTCAGTGTAGAATGGATCATTCAAAATTTGAAGGCCTAGAAGAGAACCTGAAGGGGCCTAGTTTGGTGGAACATTTGGCTGTAGACTTTGAGATTTTGAATCAGTTCGAGACAATGAAGACTGGGTTTCCAACTATGTCTTACTCTACCTGCATTGACCTTGAGATTCTAATAAAGGTGATGATGGATTATGAGATACCTTATGACTCACAGTGGAAGGAGACCGTACGGTTAGAAAAAACGAAATGCAGTTTTCCAGAGACCAGTAAGTAACCTCTAGTTGTCAACAAATGGGAAAGTTCAACAAGGAATCACACCAAGGAAAATGGCACAAAGGAATTCAAACAATCAGAGAGATCTGTCCCTAGTCTATGAAACATTTTTTGTTTAATCATTGTAAATCGGTTCATATGCCAAGACTCTCAGTTGAAATTATTATAGTCAATTTTAGAAGATGAAACATTTCGGTTTCGGCCATTGTAATCGAATTGTATAAGTACTAGAAATTCTGAATGAATTAATCTTGGTAGAAGTGCAAGAGAACCTTTTTGTTGCTTCTAAACTCTATTGTAATTTTCTGGAGTTGAATTGAATATACATGTAGAATCTTTTGAAGTCTCTATGAAAAGATTCTAATGGTGGTGATATGTGTTTTGTCTTATCTCATCGTATGTATTTCATGTGATTCTTTATTTCCATTTGCACTGTCTTCTATTTAAATTGGATTGTTAAAAGCTCAAAATTCATCTTGTGATGCTCTTGGCTTAAGAGATTTAAACTGTGTGAATTTCCTCTTAACTAATTCATAATTCATTTCAGTAACGCTCTGATGCAATTATTTGTTTTCTCTTTCTTCTTATACCCTGCTTAAAATCAAATTAATAACTCAGATTCATTGCCTCATTTAGCCTTTATCCTCTGGAGATTTCTACTATCCAGTCATTGTTTTCATTCAATTTCATAATTTTGACTCCATAGCCCTGAGTGTTCCTCCCCTTCTTTGCCAACAAATTTTATAAAAACCCCCAAAACAATCTGAATCTATCCATTGATTACCAAAGATATATCAAGTGACACGAGAGATCCCTCTCTGAGTTGAGCAGGCTAGTGCCCAGATCTAAAGTAGGCTGAAATAGTTACCTCTATTGTTTGTCTATTAGCCAGACAAAATTTACAGAGTGCTAACATTCTGGCGTCATTGCCGGGGACAAAATTGAAAAATCTTCCTTGGGAAAAATGACTTTAAAGACTTAGTTTGATCCCTGAGGGTGACAGTAGATCAAATACCTTATTTTCTGAGATTATTTTTTCCCTGGTGACTCCATTACCAAAATACCAGTTTCACCAAACAGTGCGAGATAAAAATCCTGGCTCCTAAGAAAATTCACACCAGGAGCAACCCAGACCCAGAAGCTGCAATCCCTGTGTCTGACCCTGAAAAGATTGTACGTAAAATAAAATAAAATCCAATAACCCCAGTGTTTCATCCAGACCAATATCTATCCTTGCCTAAGGATGGAGTGACTAGCCTTGAATACCTTGAGTTTGATGTGAAATTTGAGCAAGCCCTATTCATAACTAAGTCTGAATCTTGTTTAAGTGAGACCATATTTGACAAAAAGAGATTCCAAGATTTGATTTTAGCTGCATCTGCTAGGCCTATAGTGATCCCCTCTCAGAACCAACAGCCACTTTGACCCCTCATAGTAGTTATGGCAGCCATATTTTCCTCCCTCATACTACCTTCCCAACTACATGATCTACCTCAAGATTATAACCTAAGGATCAAACTATATGATGTTGAAGGTAACATATCAGCTCAGAATCATCTAGAGTGTTTAATGATTTCATAGAATTGGAAGAGGTGGACTTTGAAGATGTGAAAATGAGTTTGTTTACACAAATTCTTGCAGGAGAAGTGAGGAAGTGGTTCAGAGCCCTTCCACCAGCTAGTATCACAGATTGTGATGCCTTTGAAACAAGCTTCCTTGCAAAATGGGGAGATAATAAAAATACCCTTCAGTTGTTGACCCAGTACAACAACATGAAGAGATCACCTGATGAAACAGTGCAGGAGTTTTCAGCCAGATTTATGAAGTTCTATAATGCGATTCCTACTGAGGTAAGAAAAACCCCTAAAGCTTCTTAGCTCAGATATATTGATTATTTTGAAAGTGACTTTTCTTTATTATTAAGAGAACGAAGATATTCCACATTGGATGATATGATGATTGATTCCATAGAAGCTGAAGTGAACCTAATGGCCTCAATGAAGATGAAAACTAATTTTGGCAGGGACATAAATAGAACTCAGGATAAAGCACAACCTTCAATGTCACAACATTAGAAGAAAGGTTTGAAGTAATTATGAGAAACATGGAGTGAATGAAGGAAAAAATGAATCTGGTTAATAGGTCTAACCCCAGAGAACAAGATGATGGTTCACCCAGAAATATAAGGAGACCAGTGATCCCCCAAATTAGACAAAGAGAGCAAAGGAATCAAGGAAATCAGGGGAACCAATCAAATCAAGCAGATTAGGTGATTCAGGGAAATCAAGGAGATCAACAAATAAGGCCTCCTTTTCAATATAATTATATAGATGAAAATTTTGATGGATATTTTGAAGACAACATGAACTGCTATGATGATAAAGAAACAAAAGTGTTTTTTACTAAAGAAGAACACGACCAGTTCATGGATGCAAGTGAGATCTTTTTTCAAGATGAAGAGGAAAGGCTTTCAGTAGAAACAGAAGATTACCAGACAAGATTGCAAAATGCCATTATGCAATTCCAAAGACAATACAACCTTTGAAATCAAAGGGTACCTCCAAATCCTCCAAAGGGAAACCCCACCAAAGAAGCTCAAAGTAGCATACCGTCTTCAAGTCAGCCCAAAAAAGACTCTGCTGCAAAGGATTCAAATACAAAAGACTATATTGTGAAGGATTCTACTACAAAGGGTATTGTGGACAAAGAAAAGAAGAAAGAAGAACCACAGAAGAGAATATTGGAGGCAAAGAAGGAAACGGTCACCAAAGAGGTAGAGAAGACTTCATCTTCTTTTAATTTTGAAAGTGTGATGGCTAATATTAAAATTTCTGTACCATTTAATGAATTAATCAAGAATAGAGAATATAGAAATCAAATCGTCAAAATGATTAAAACAGAACATGCTTATGATACTCTGAACATACAATATGACCACCCTACCATCTTATTCGGACCAAGAGTAGAATAAAATGGTGATAACGAAGAAGTTCCCCCTTTCTATGTTAGCCTGAAAGTCCATGATATGACTCTACACAATGCCATGTTGGATTCATGGGAATCTCATAACCTAATGCCCAAAGTGGTCATGGACCAACTAGGTTTGGACATCACCAGGCCTTACAAATACTTATTCTCTTTCGATTCTAGGAATGTGAAATGCCTAGGTCTTAGTAAAGATCTGGTGGTATCTTTGGCACAAATTCCAGAAAAGAACATGGTCATGGATGTAGTAGTGGCTGACATCCCCCCCAAATTCAGCATGTTGTTGTCAATATTTTGGGCTGCAAAGTTAAAAGGAACCCTCTAGATGGACATGGCATATGCCACAATCCTTGTTTTCGGTCAAGACAAAAGGTTGTTTAGAGGATTTTTTCTCAAATACATGGTCAGCAACAAGCCACAGCCTAGTAATCATCCCATATTCTCCGTGGAAGATGAGTTGGGATCTTCTATTTTCTTCAATGACCTGTGTTGTGAAGAGGAAGAACCAGAAATTGGCATGCCCAACAAGGGGAGATCTGATCAGCAGATTGAGGAAGACTCAAAACAGCAGGACAAAGTAGAAGATCAGATATGGAAGATGAGTTTTGATGGATCTGACTGCAGAGAAGGAGTGAGAGCTAGCATTTGGATCAATCATCCCAAAGGAGATTCAAAATTATGTTCTCATAATCTTGTTTTTTAATGCACAAATAACATGGTTGAATATGAAGCATTAATATTGGGATTAAAGGTCTTGAAAGAATTGGGTGCCAAAATAATTGTTGTACATGGAGACTCTGAGCTAATTATAAATCAAATCAAAGGCATATACCAAGAAAAACACCCCAGACTGAGGGCTTATAGAAATCTGGTACTAGACCTCCTTGAGAAGTTTCCAGAATGTAATCTTTTAGCAATTCCAAGAGAACATAATCAGGTCGTTGATGCCTTGGCTACTTCAGCAACATTTTTCAAAGTTTCAATTTTCCCTGAAAAAATCTACAAGGTTGAGGTCAAGTACAGGCCAGCAGTACCAGATAATATGAAGCACTGGCAAGTTTTCAAGGATGACAAATAGATAGAAAGTTTCCTCAATATGGAGAATGAGTTTGATAATTTGAACATTGATGATAAATACTGTGATGATGAGGTGGATGCAGCTTATTTCACAAAGGAGGGGTATTTTGACAATCGGATTGCAGGCAAAGATATCGTAAAACTAAAGAGAAACATCATTCCTAAAGGTTTGGCACCATTGTAGAAACTCTTTGATAATAATGATGTGGACAGAAGTCCAAAAATTACAGTAAATTAAGGGGATGTAAAAGATTTCAATATTGGGACCTTAGAGGATCCAAAGATCATTAAGATGTCCAGAAATCTTAGCCCTGAAGTCAAGGAGAGGTACGTAAAATTGATGAAAGAATTCCCTGATGTTTTTGCTTGGAGCTATGATGATTTGAAATTCTATGACACAAGTATAATTTAGCATGTTATCTCAATCAAAGAAGATCACAAGCCATTCAAACAGAAATTGAGAAGGATAAATCCTTTGCTTCTACCCCTGATTGAGAAAGAATTAAAGAAGCTATTTGAATCCAAAATCATAGTGTCCCTGATATTTTCCAAATGCGTGGAAAATCTAGTGACAGACAGAAAGAAGAGTGGAGAAATCTGGTTGTGTGTGGATTTCAAGAATCTAAACAAAGTATCTCTAAAATATCATTAGATGTTGCCTAAGATGGATCATATTTTACAGAAGGTGGTGTGTTCTCAGAAGATGTCAATGTTAGATGTATTCTCAAGCTACAATCATATTATGGTGCACCCTAATGATCAGGAAATGACGGCATTTACCACACCATGGGGTACGTTTATGTATACCAATATGCCTTTTGGGATTATGAATGAAAGGGTGACATTTCAAAGAGATATGGTTATAGCTTTTGCTGATGAAAAATACAAATTCATTGTTATCTACCTTGATGACATCGCTGTGTATTCTGCCTCAGATGAAGAACACCTCAAGCATCTTAGAAGGGTGTTTCAAAAATGTAGAAAGTTTGGAATCTCGTTGAATCCTAAGAAGTCAAATTTCTCCAGGGAAGAAGGAAAGTCATTGGGTCACATTATTTCAAAAGAAGGGATAAAGGTAGATCCCAGCAGATTTGAGGGAATCCTAAAAATTGGCATACCTAAAAGTAAAAAAGAGGTTCAATCTTTCTTGGGGAAAGTAAATTTTCTGAGAAGGTTTATCCCAAATTTGGTTGAAATCATAAAACACATCACCAACATGCTCAAGAAGGTAAATGAAATAAAGTGGATTCCTGAAGCAAGAAAATCCTTTGAAGACATCAAAGTGGCATTGACCAAGGCTTCAGTACTTGCAAGTCCTGATTTTGCAAAGGAATTGATATTGTTCTCTTTCACCTCAGAACACACAATTGCTGGTGTTTTACTCTAGAAAGATGACCAGAATTTTGAGAAACCCATAGTGTATTACAACAAAACATTGAGGGATGCTCCTTTGAAATATGACATCATGGATAAGAAATCATATGCTATGGTCAAAGCCTTGAAAGAATTCAGATTTTACATCCTACATTCTCATACTACTACTTATGTACCCAACAGCTCAATGAAAGACATCCTAACCCTGCTTGATCCTGAAGGAAAGAAGGGAAAATGGATACCAATGTTGTTAGAATATGACCTAGAAATCAAACCCACGAAGTTGGTCAAGGGATATGGATTGGCAAAGTTGATGGCACAAACAAACTATGAACTTTTAGAATAAACTTCATTGTAGAACTGTCAGACAGTACAGCAGAAGAGGAAAAGGAAACTCCACAAATATCCCAGAAATTTCTTGACTCTGCATGGTATGCAAATATCATATTTGTGTTGAAAAATTTGTAGGCTCCTCCTAAATATAGTAAAACAAAAGCCAGATTCTTGAAACTAAAGGCAGAAAAATTTTGTATAGTGAATAAATCACTATATTGGAAAGATCCAGGGGGGATTTTATTGAGTTGTTTGATAGAAGGAGAAGCAGAGAAAACCATCAGAGAGTTCCATAAGGATGACTATGGAGGTCATGATTATTGGAAGACAACTGTGCATAATATTTTGAGGGTTGGGTTCTATTGGCCCGACGTTTTTCCTGATGTCTATAAAGAGGTTTCAAAATTCCATGAATGTCATATTTTTGATGGAAAAGGAAAATTGCAACCTCTACCTTTGAAGCCCATTTTTTCGAAGCTCCTTTCAAACAGTGGGGTCTCGATTTTATAGGGGAAATACATCCACAATCCTCAGCCCAACACAGGTGGATTTTGATAGCAACAGATTATTTCACTAAGTGGATTGAGGTAGTTCTAACCAGGCATGCAACAGATGATGTTATCATCTATCTTTTAGAAGAAAATATTATGTCCAAGTTCAGGTTCCCAACTAAGATCATAACAGACAATGCAACATCTTTCGAATCCAAGAAAATAGAAAAATTCTACAATGATTACAATATCACCCTTGGTCATTATGCATCATAATATCCTCAAGTGAATGGATTGGTTGAGTCTTCGAATAAAATCTTAGTCAAAATCATCAAAAAACTATTGCAAGAGAATAAAAAGGCATGGCACAAAAAGCTCATCCACGCACTATGCGCTGACAAAATATCCCCAAAAAGATCCATTGCCACGTCCCCTTTCCAGATCATCTATGGCACTGAAGAAATTTTTCCTACTACATTGGGGTTGCCAGTAATGAGATTGTTGTAGGAGAAAGATGCAGAGATAGATGCCACATGAAGAAGGAAGGATGAACTCATCAGTGTACAGTAAACCAGAGAAAAATCTTTCGATAATACTCAATTGCACCAAGACAAGATCAATGAGGCTTTCGATAGACATACCAAGGTGGATAACTCCAAACCAGGAGACTTGGTACTAAAATGGGATGCCAAAAATTAAGATAAGGGAAAACATGGGAAATTTGATCACCTATGGCTGGGCCCATTCAAAATTGTAGCATACTGTGGGAGCAATGCCTACATGCTATAGGAGAGTAATGGAGACATCGGTGGAGGAGGGCCAATGAATGGCAGGTTCCTTAAGAATTACATTGTTTGAACAATCATCACCTCGCCCATTCATTGTACATAATCATTTTTACGGGTTTTTTTCGCATAAAGAAGTTGGAATAAAAGCAGCGTAGTTGAATCCCGAGGTGAAGGCCCTAAGCTATGCTGGGTTGATTTTGAGTTTTTGAATAAAGACTAGTGGATTAATACCACATGGATAAGTCACATCCCAATGGATAGGCACTAGGTCTACATTTCTTTGCTACCTTGTAGGTAGGATAGCATCCCCAGTTGGAGCTTATGTTATCACCATAACAATTTTTTATGGAATACAAGTTTCAGATTTAGCGAAGGGATAAAGTAGTGTGGAGATGGAGCTTGATTTGGAGGACCAAGTTATCTCTAGTCGAGAAGGGCCAATATAGAAAAGACGCAAAAGTTTATGA
This sequence comes from Picea mariana, assembly GCA_032191745.1. Classification (NCBI taxonomy): domain Eukaryota; kingdom Viridiplantae; phylum Streptophyta; class Pinopsida; order Pinales; family Pinaceae; genus Picea; species Picea mariana. Next base: position 58,174 of record JASDQU010240473.1, on the reverse strand, counting down.
GGCCTGGCGGACCGTAGATCTTGAAGTAGCCCAGATCGAAGGCCAAGACACATATCGGGCAGTGAAGTAGCATGGGAGATAATTGTTCAAGGGAGGGACGGGGAAAATACCATGGTTTAATTTCATGGACATGTGGTGCCATCAGAGGCATATTAGGGTGAAAAGTGGTCTACCCAAAACCGTTTTGCCCCACCCCTAATATCGAAAAGAGCCTATAAAAGGAGGGCCCCAATCATTATTTTAAGATATTTCAAAGTGTTCGAACATTAGAAAATTGGCGCAAACTCTCCATTTGAAATTGAATCTCAAGAGTGAACCAGATTCGAACATTCTCCATCGATTCATAGGTATTTTACATTATGGCCACGAAACCTATCCTTTTATCCATAACAGAGCAAGACCTAGCCTCTAAATAAGAATCCCTAATTGACAGGGACTCATATGTATTTGACATAGAAATAATAGTCTCACCCATTTCTGTATCCAAATCCAATTTGCTAGACAATGTTGGAAAATGGATACCCTTCCTTGAAGTGGACCAAGCCTCCATTACCCCTTACACCATAGAATTCGTTTCCCCTCTCCCAGAGTTTGTAATATGGTGTGCAGAACAATATCCGTGGGAAGAAAAGGTCATCTTGAATATGCTAGGGTCAGAGGTCTTATGTGAAATATATATCTCGTCAATTTGACACACCCTCAGTATACCAAAGTCTTCCCCCATAGTGTCAGAGCCCTTTGAGGAAGAGAAAATGATCATAGTCTACAGAGAATGTCCCTCCAAAGTAAAAACCCTATTTCTGCAGACCATTGTTAAACCTAAACACCATTCTGAGAGTCTGTCATTACCCATCAATGTAGGCATCATGGTTATTGAAGTCTAGTGGGATTGTTCCATACTTAGTCAAATTATAGGATTGGATAATGACAAGTTTGTAGTAGAATTCATGTTGGGTTTCCTTTTGACCTTTTTTCTATCAGAGTCTAGTTAGTCGGTCTGTATTAGTTTTGAAAAGTTCATCACTGACAATATGCACCAACAACTGGTAAATTTCAATTCACTGAGACACTTTAGGTACTACACGCACTTGCTGAGAATGTTCTTGGAATCAAATAAGACCAAATTCCCTGAAGCTGCATTCATCTCGAATGAATTCAAAAGGATCACCATGCTTATTTTCATAAACAAGATCATGTCCAGGGTTTATAGTCTCATCTTCGGCACGGACATGCCAAGGGTTTTGGAAGAAATGAAAATCACTTTGCAACACAATCCAGAGAGGAGGGTGGGAGATTGGATGGTGTTCACACACTCTACTGTAATTTGGGTATATGGTTATCAAGAAGGACCTTACCTTTTTCCTGTCTTCCTGACTCCCAAATTATTTTCCCTAGATTTCATCAGACAAAGAACTATTTTGGAGATAGAGCATTTTCTAAAAACGCACAAGGCATCTAACTTAAATTTTCCTTTCATAATAGGGCCCTTTGTGGTAAAGATCATGTCTTGTTTACCTCAGATCTAAGATAAACTTAGTGGATTCGGGTTTACATGGTTAAAAGGGAGGAAATATGATCCCCATTAGATCATATCTAAGAGAATATTGATGAGCAGACAAGGCCCCTATGAGCATGAGCATGTGGAAGGATTTGATGAACTAGATAATCGGGAAACATGTGTAGATATGGAAGTCACTTTCCAACCTGATTAGACACAATAATTAGAATCTACACCTCAGCAGATTTGGACATAGAAAACTTCCCCAAGTTTGATTGTTAAATCTCCAAAGATGAGTGTTTATAACAAGAGGATCAGTTACTAGGCATTGGGTGCCAGTAGTCAGCAAAATATTCTCAACAAAATGAAAATCACACCATACTCTCGGATAGTGGACTTGGAAGAAGAAGAACCTAAAGAGAAAATGAGCATGGATATGATGGAAAGTGTAACCAATAATGAAGAGGTTGTTACAGGAAGCATGCCACAGAGTGAAAGCAGCTCAAGTTTTTTCAGCAGCAAGAAACATGTATTTGGAAAGACACCTAGGGAAGTCTACCAATCCAAAGAAGACTTAAGGAACCAGTATGTTGTGATGGGAAGTATGGCCAATAGTGAAATAGGAGACTTGTTTCCCGAGGTAGAGAATATCTCCCAACACAATTATTCCTTGTTTTTAGTCATGGATGTGGAAATAAAGACATTTAACATAGCAATAGTAGATGATGATAAAGTGTATGAAATCAAGATGCATTATGAAAATATTGGTGCCCCAGAAAAAGTAAAGTTCCACAAGAATTCCAGTGACATGATATATTCAAACTACCTGAGTTTGAGTCTGATGGTTTTAAGACTCACAACACATGCACTAAAATTAGATGGACAATTGAAGCAGGAGAAAGCATCCAGCAAAGCCTAGCAAACATAGGTCAAAATATTGGAATCTGAAGGCCCTCAAGGGGTAAAGGATTCTTTAGATGAGAAAGAGAAGATGATCCAAAGCCTAAAGAAGAAGCTGAAGATGTCCTCCATAGAACATCCACATACAGTAGAGCTATCTTCTCTAGAGCAAGAAAAGGAGACATTCGGACAAGAAGCACTAAATTACAAAGCTAAAGTGTTGCAGCTAGAAAAAGAGAAAGAGAATTGGTTACAAGGACAGGTAGCAACATCAGATATGGCTATCATTATACCTTCTAATACAGAAGCTAGATCAAGCACTGATGGATTGGTTAAGGCTATGTCCCAAATAAGCTTAAAGACAGGGGAGATCAAGAACCTTAAGGAGGTCATAGAAAAGCTACAGTAAGAAACAAAAATGAAGGAAGAAAAGATGGCCCAATTTCAAAAGGATAATCAATATTTGCAAAAAAGGGTGAACAAGATGAAGACGAGGCTGAAGGGAAAAAAATTGTTGCAAGGAGCTGAAAAATAAATCTGGGATGGTTTTGTTGTTGAGGCCTCTAAATTTAGAGTTTATCTAAACTTTATAAATGGAAAAGACAACATGACTATCACTGCCCAAAACAGGTGTATTGTTATTAATGAAACACTGGCGAAAAAACTCTCAGAATGGGCCCAGAACGCTATTGATTTGTTGAATTATGTGCCCAGTGTAGATCTTTAGACCATCGGGGTAAAGGACAGAACTACACTGATCATTTGGGCAAGGAGGATCATCGCTAAACACAATTTTCTCAAATCAGTTCAAACCAAAGCTGTGCAAATAGAACATAGCATACAAGAGTTTAGAGATACATTTGAACATTTGTTTATCAAGGGCCTCCCACCATTTTGGGGTGGTAAAGGGAAATTATACAATCAAGAAGAATACAATTCTCTCCTCACTGAGTGCAAAATTGATCATTCAAAATTTGAAGGCCTAGAAGAGAACCTGAAGGGGCCCAGTTTGCTGGAACATTTGGCTCTAGACTTTGAGATTTTGAATCAGTTGAAGACATTGAAGACCGGGTTTCCAACTATGTCTTAGACTACCTGCATTGACTTGGAGATTTTGATAAACGAGATGATGGATTACGAGATTCCTTCTGACTCATAGTGTAAGGAGATCGTACGGTTAGGAAAAACTAAATGCAGCTTTCCAAGGACCAGTAAGTAACCTCCATGTGTCACCAAACTGACAAGTTCGATAGGGAATCATAGCAAGACAATGATGCAAAGGAATTCGAACAGTCAGAGAGATCCGTCCCTAATCTATGAATTTTTTTTTGTTTAATCATTGTAAATCGGTTCATATGCCGATACTTTCAGTTGAAATTATTGTAGTCATTTTTAAAAGCTGAAACATTTCGGTTTCAACCATTGTAATTGAATTGTATAAGTACTAGAAATTATGAATGAATTAATGTTGGTAGAAGTGCAAGAGAACCTTTTTGTTGCTTCTAAACTCTATTGTAATTTTCTGGAGCTGAATTGAATATACATGTAGAATCTTTTGAAGTCTTTATGAAAAGATTCTAATGGTGGTGATATGAGTTTTGTCTTCTCTCATCGTATGTATTTCCTGTGATTCTTTGTTTCCATTTTCACTGTCTTATGTTTAAATTGGATAGTTAAAATCTCAAAATTCATCTTGTGATGCTCTCGGCTTAAGTGATTTAAACTGTGTGAATTTCCTCTTAACTAATTCAGAATTCATTTCAGTAATGCTCTGATGCAGTTATTTGTTTTCTCTTTCTTCTTACACCCTGCTTAAACTCAAATTCATAACTCAGATTCATCACCTCATTTAGCCTTTATCCTCTGGAGAGTTCTACTGGCAAGTCGTTGTTTTCATTCAATTTCATAATTTTGACTCCATATCCCTGAGTGTTCCTCCCCTTCTTTGCCAACAAATTTTATAAAAACCCCCAAAACAATCTGAATCTAGCCATTGATTTCCAAAGATATATCAAGTGACACGAGAGATCCCTCTCTGAGTTGAGTAGGCTAGTTCCCAGCTCTAAAGTAGATTGAAATAGTTACCTTTGTCGTTTTTCTATCAACCGAACAAAATTTACATAGTGCTAACAAGTTGAAACTTCCGAAGCCCGAAGTGTTGAAGCACGTGGAAACCAGCAGTTGAGACACGTGGCACACTCATGAGGTAAGACACGTCACATTCATCTCATGTCATTTGGTTGTGGCATTCCCCATTTCCATGTGACATGTGTCACCTCTCTTTCCTAGACACCTCAGCATCAGTGACATCAAACGACATCAGGCCGCCATGTCACTTCAACAATTTTCATCCAAAAGATCTTCACGCTTGACATTTGAAACTCTCGAAGCCCGAATCTCTGAAGAGAATCTGAGTCATTCATCCATCATGACACACGTCAACGGATCATTCACTTCGAGGATTTTTCTCCGGGAGATTTTCATGTTTCACATTCAAAACGCCCGAAGCTCGGACTCCCGAAGTAAGCACAGACCATTGATCTCAAATAAACCTGAGCCATTGATCCTTGTCATAGGTAAAGGTCACCTAGATCTTAGATCGTAATCATATCAATGACTATAGTTCATTGCGGAGATGCGAACTGCCTGGACATTAATTTTCCAGAGCAGTCCCACAATTTTATACCATGGTTTTTTTGGAAGGGTACATGGCATCTTCTAGTGAATTGCAGGCCCAAAGGCAGTTTAAATCCAAACCACCCTCAACAGCTCCCACAACCACGTGCTTGAATGGCATCATCTCACCGTGTCACCTCACACGTCATCTCCCCTCATCCCACTCACTACTCTCTCTCTTCTCACCACCCAACACTTGTCCTTCAATTAAACCCCACATTGATCTCCATCGATGGTGGCCCACCTCTTTAGATCAACGGTCCGAGTAAGTGGTTTTCTCATTGCATGCCCTACCTAACGTGGTGGCTCCTCAAGAACTCAGAGCCCCCCCTCTCTAATATGCTTACCGCCTACACCCCCCTCCGAGTTCCTCTTGGGTTGTTTTTCAATACCACCCCCTCTTTCATTTCACCACCTATTTTCCACTCACTTCCCAGCCTATCTACTCCTCCTGTCAGGGTCCTAACCCGCACATAGGTAGATCAATATATTTGGATGTAATAAAGGTCAATATTAATAAGGCCTATCAATAAAATAGAATAAGGTGGATGTAACAAGACCTAATAGAAGCTCCCACTTCTAGAAGGATCTTCCTCTAGATGCTTCTCTTGATAGACATATTTAGTATAAATAAGGGTCGAGGGTATGAAAACCCTAGCTTGGAGATTATTATAACAGAGCACTACTTGATTGAAGGTTTCCCCCTCAAAGAGGCCTGTGAACATTGCTTTCTGAATCAAAGTGTTATTTATGTTGTTGTTCTTATATCATTTATGTGTTATTGTGGAGATTATGCTGGATATACTACTGTTATTCTGCCATTTCTAGCATTTTATTTCTATTCTACATATTTATTATATCTGGTATCTTACAAGTGGTATTAGAGCACTTTCCTTGGCATAATTTGTGGGAATTTTTTTTTCAGGGTAGAGACGTATTCCAGCGTCGTTAAGCCATAGAGATATGTCATTACGTGCATAAACCCGAGGTTGAGGGATTCATACATGTGGGAAATACAAGTGGTTCTTAAGCACACATTTGTTAGCCACCCTTGTAACCCCTGTTGGTACCCCTTCGAGTGGTAGTGCATCAGACAGCACCTGTGTACGGATCGACCTAGATTTCCTTAAGCCCTCTTTAGATAAACCTATCGGTCGCCGAACTGTTATAGTGTCACCGAGAACAACACTCGGGAAGATACTCTCTAGTACCTGGGTAGTCGGGTAGTACGGCTAAGGGTATGGTCTATCCTCCTTAGTTAGTGCCCTGAGATATTGGGCCGAGTACTACTGTTGGACCCCGCACGTATATCAGAGAGATATAGTATAGGGTAAACCCTTGTCTATAGAACTCTTGAATACCTAACCCTTGGGGGACATAAACATAAAAAAATTAAAACAAACCAGATCTATTGCCGCGCAAATGTGTTCGGGTTGCCAAGTAAATACACATTTCTTTCTGGTTAAGCATTTGGGGATTTCATCACTGCAGTATTCTTCAGACTGGAGTATAAGTCTGTAGGTGTATAAAAAAAAAATTCACCATTATTTGAGACCTATTCCATTGGATTCATCTCTCTGCCCTTATCACATTCATCCATATCATTTTTCGACAAATATTTTGACCTCGCCCACCCCTTTTCAATTCACCAATCCTCATGGCCCATACCTGTAGCCAAGATCTAGAAACTTGCTTCAACACCTTGCAATATAGTTTCCTCCAAACCCAAAAAAGAAGTGAAACAACTCAGTGCTATTGTTGCCTCCATCGATTCATCCATCAATACAACCATACATAAAACCATGCAGTCATCAATGGAGGAAGTCAAACAAGAACTAACCACCCATCTTGAATCTGTCTTTGCATCCCTCTGCACCAAACTAAAGATCCCTACAGATGACCATTTCTCTGAAGCACCTCCAAAGACTGAAGGTGAACATTCCTCCCATTCCCATACCTTTCAGAACCATCACTTTCAACATGACATACGCCTTCCGCAGATGGATGCGACCAAATTTGATGGCTCGGACCCCACTGGTTGGGTAACCCAAATGGAACATTATTTCTCTTTATACGGCATCATAGATGACTTGGCCAAACTCCGGTATGGTGTTCTCCATCTAGATCAAGAGCGTTGGCAATGGTGGCAATGGAGAAAAACTTCCCGTCAAGGGTATATTGCTTGGACCCAATTTTTGACTGAGCTTTATGAACGCTTTGACATGGACAACAACCATTTGGGCCGTTTGACAAAGTTTAAATAATCTAGAATAGTAGAAGACTTCATAGCTGCCTTTGAGTGCCTGGCTTTTAGAATAGAGGGCATGAATGATGCTTTCTTTAGAGAGTGTTTTATCAGTGGCCTCAAGAAGGAGATTCGGGGCCATGTCCTCATGGCTTGACTCTCAACTTGGGTGGAGGCTACTAAAAGAGCTAAAGAAGCACAATAGGTGGTATCATCTCAAAACCGAAAAACCTCCTTTATCCCTCGCCCTAAAACCATCACCCCCACTACTCCCTCCGCCCCATTAAAGATCCAAAAATTGACCAGGGATGAAATGGTTGAATGCCAACTCAAAGACCTTTGTTATAATTGTGATGACAAATATTTCCTAGGCCACAAGTCTAAGGAACAAAAAAAATTTATGGCCATCTCTGAGGATATTTCGGAAGAGGATGTTGAAACTCCCCTTGTGTCTGAGTCACCTGAAATCACTGACATAACCCCTCCCTCAGACCCTCCTGAAGTAGAACCCATCATTTCCCTCAATGCTCTCACTAGATTTTCCGCTCCCCAAACCCTCAAGTTAATTGGTTACATCAAGCATCGGAAGGTCATCATTCTGGTTGATAGTGGAAGCACCCATAATTTTATTCATTGCGGCATTGCCCAAGAAACTCATTGCTACATCCATTTTGTCAACAATTTCCAAATCATGATTTCCAATGGTGTTCCATGAAATGTGGAGGGCACTGTGAAAATGTGTCTCCAAATCGGTGACTACCTGTAACACCCTGTTTCCCCCAAATTTGTAATTAATCCTAATACAGGAATTACCATGCTAAAGCATGATGAAAATGTGAATGTATGATGTGAAGGGACCTTATGAATAAGGTCGATAAATGTAAATAACATTATGAATTTATATTACAGGACTACTGAGAGGGGATGTGCAGAAAAAGAAACCACGATGGCGGTGGAAGGCACCTGAAAAGGTGGCGTTAACTTCCACTGAGAATTAAATACCATATTTGGACTCCACTGGCCCGGAGAACCAAAAGCAGCTTGCTGGCCCTGAAAATTAATGGCTCGCAGATTGGTAGGCGGATGGCTTGATGAGGGATGGGATGGTGAATCGCCCATCCGTAGAGTCGTCAGGCCTGATCAGTGCGAGGGAAATCGCGCCACACACAACCTCACGAGAGGATAAGGCGTATGGCAGAGGTGATTGAGAGGGCAGACGCGAGGGGAACTCTGGCAGTTCTATGCAGAGTGAGTGACCACAGAGAGGAGGGGATTGCAACCTTCGCTCCTGGGCACTGGCAGACAGAGAGACACAGGTCTCAGGACATCATGGTCTCAGCTCGGGGGTGGCTAGTGGTAAATCCATTAGGAGTCACTACGCCTATGGTTGGGTGGAAACGAGCACCCCTCTCAGCAGTTGCTTCCATTTATGAAGTTATTTCTAATAAGTGTTTTGCTTATACTGCATTTTGAAATTTATATGCTGTCACATATGTTCATGGACTTGTGGAATTGTAAATGTTTCCTGTGAAAGAATTGTCTGTACAACAATTGTTAATATGGAGTAGATGTTAGCTCATAGAACTTGTGAAATTGTAAATGATTTCAGCATGAGAATGACCGTGTAGTGCTTGATATGAATGAGTTGATATATGCTTAACACCGAGGAAATCGTACTTGACTTACGTTGATAAATGAATCTAATCATGCCCAGCCGTTCTCGGGAAGCTGTCTCCCTTTATCTGTGTCCGGGAATGCTCTGGTAGGGATATCTTCATAGAGATTTCCTCCTTGGAAAGGTTCACTAAGAACCCAGAACAAGGAATCAAATGCACAGGCCTTATTAACCTTGCACGAGGAGGAACGATTCTATTAAGGTTCCAAGATAGTAGAGTTATGAGGAGCGACAAGTCGACGGATGAGATCTCATCGGAGGAACTATAGACATTCACGACCATTAGATTGACGAAAGTAACGTAGGCATTACATACCTTACCCCTTTGCCCTCTATCATCGTGAGCAACGAGAAATTGGGATCGTAAATCCCAAGACCCAAAAGAACGAATCTGGACCATTAGATCTCGGTCCAAATTACCCGTCAGTCGTTGGATCTGAAGAAGATGCGCAGGGGTAGGCGTGCGAGGAAGTGATTTGAGCCATCAGATCTAGAGCAGAAATCCCGTAAACCATTGGATCGGGTGGAGTTTCAAGGAGTATAACTTCTGGAAGGGGAGCGTGCAGGAGAAATGATCTGAACCGTCGAATCTTAGATCATAGTCCCGACAGCCGTCAGATCTCGAGAAGTTGTGTCGGAGTTAAACCCTAGTGTGTAGAGAAAGAGTCCTAGTCGTTGATCTCAGTAGGACATGTTTCGACGTCCTAGGAGGCATCGAGATTTCACCCATCGGAGAATTTAGGAGTGTAGAACCATTGCAATAGGAAGTCGTGATTCGTGAATTCTCGATAGGATCTGAGCCATCCAAACAGCAGGGACACGTGGTAGAGGATCCCGAAGAGTTGGAGTTCGGCATATCAGGGATTTCGAATACATAGAACTCTTGCCACCCGGAATCGCGATCCGTGATTTACCTATAAGATATGAGCCATCTTTTCACATGGGATAGGTGTCAGAGATCGGACGAAAGTCGCAGATTGGGAAATCAAAGTTTCCAAGGACATGGAATGCTCGCAACAAGAAATCGCGATCCGCAATTTCCCAACGGGATCAACATCGTCCATCAGCGAGGACGCGTGGAAAGAGATCCCAGAAAGTCAGATTTTGGCATATCGAGAATCGGCGTATCGTGGATTTCAAGGACATGAAACCCTTACATTACAAAACCGCGATATGCGAATTCCCGAAACCATCATAAGCCGTTGATCCAAGGGACGCATGTCGAGCATTCGGAGAGAATCGGGAATCGGGATATCGCGAGTTCCGGATATATGTGTTCTGTGTCATCGCAAATGTCGAAACCCCGATGGAAGGTTATACGACGACAGTCATATGGTAAGGGGTCACATAGATCGTCATATAGCCAAGGGGGCTAGTCAGTGTAAAGGTGCGTCGAGAGTCCCGGGGACTTGTCCATCAGGACATTGAGAGGTGCCAAACCCCAACAAGAATTAATATTGTGGTATTGTGAACGTTGTGGTCATATTGACCAGGACTTAGCCCAAAAATCCAATACGCTAGAAGCACATCGGAGGATCGGGAGTTCCGGGTGCATGTGCATCTCGGCACTGCAAACTCCGAAACCCCGACAAGAAGTTGTCGTATGGTCATATAGGAACCGGTCATGTGGATCAAAGGCTTAGTCAAGTGGGGCTGAGGCAACCAAGGAGTGAATCAGAGATCGAAGATCAGTGATTGTAGTTGCCAAGACATCGTGGGTGTCAAAACCCCGATAAAAGAAACCCTGAATCCCAATATAGAACCAGGGAATGGCATTTCGCTAATGCAGGCTTCTGGGGATTTCTCATTTGTGAGAGATTAACCCATAATTTTTAAATTATGACAGTGGATATGTTACAAAGTGGTATCATAGCATGGTTACAACACTTGGCCTGCTTGGGCTCAGGCATGAGCCATGCTAGGAGATCATGTTATCTGCGTTTCTCTTTAAGGAGAGGGACTGCAGAATGAAACTATAAATTGAAAATTTCTTTAACCCCTCTGTTAAAATGGTAAATACTCTCAAAGGAGTAGGGGTGCACTAATCGATCATTATTACTGATAAGATCTGAGTGCAAATAATGGAGGTGGAATAAATTGTGCTATGAAGCTGCACGAGCCGGACAAGGGACATGAACTGAGTTGTTATGTTTTAGTATAACGATGACCACCTACTAAAACAGGTAGAGTCTCCTGCGATTAAGATGGTTGGTTAGATAAGGATTAAGACCCAAATGAAGAAACCCTTCATGATTTGGGAAATCTGGTAAGGACTGGTAGGATCCTTAGAAAGTTATGATTTATGCATTATTAAGAGACTAAACCCTGAGCGTACAATTCCTCATGAGTGAGAGGATTGGTGAAAATACGTAGGGTCAGAATTACCTGACCTATAATGGTTAGAATCGACCATGAGGATAACCTGTTTAAGGAGTCCTTTGGGACTATTGTTAATTCCCAAGAGTGACCCTTGTTCGTCATTTTCATAAAGAGAGGGTAACACCCGTATGAGTTGGACTATGAGACTAGTCTGGTAGGAAACCTAATAAGCTCAGGAGGAATAGTATCTGTTAGATTGGAATCAACGAGAGTCGTTGATCTAGAGCTTCGAGGTTTCGTCTATAGGGGAAATGGAAGCGCAGACTTCCCAAAGTCACGCCAGGTAAATCACTGATTTAATCAGGACCGTTGATTACCGGGGAGATCTGGATCGTGGGATCCAGATTGTTGGATCCGTATAGAATAGAAGTTGGGAAAACGATAGAGCGTTGACCACAGATTCACTGAAAAATGGGATCCTGACGCATGTCTGAGAATGGATCCCAGGTTCTGAGCGAAGGGTCATGTGGATGAAAGAGCCGAGAAAACCCTAGCCTCGGTCTTTTGGGTTTTCGGATTTCAGGAATCCAGGAAACAAAGTTCCTTGCAACAGAAATTCTGAAATCGCGAAATGCGAAGCGCCTTTTAGTTCGGATCGCGGGCACCGCCGATGGTCGTGTGAGGAGAAGGCGTGAGATAATATGATGAATAGTGCATGAGTCAATGCACCGAGGAACTTCATATTAAGAAGCCTGATAATCATACCAGTAAGGTATGAATGGTATATTGAACGTGCAAGTAATGCACATATATGATGTAAGAGTATAAATATACTAAAGGTCCAACATGATGGCCTTGATGAGTGAAACATGAGGCAAGACTTACACTTTCCAAAATTGAATGAATACCATGGATGCATGGTTGACTCCGTTCTGAAGAGTCATGAAGGATCTATCTTGAAGGATAGCTTAAAGGGAATGTACTCCATATCCCCAGGAAAAATCCAGTGCAATTAAATGAAAGAGTAAACGAGCAAGGATGCTATGTTGTCACGATAAGAGGCAAATGGTTATGCCTTTGCAGATCACAATGAGAGGGACTGTGAATAAATCCTGAGATGACTAATTTTAAAAATGGAAATGTATGTAGGCTATGAAATATAACTATGATAGCTACATGAAGGATTAGGATTATAAAAGTGGTTAAGTACATCGTAGATGTAAGTTAACAAAGATGCATGTTATATTCCTTAAGGGAATATTTGGTGGACCACTAAAAAGCTAACTCAAGGTTGAGGCCATCACAGGTGGTGATGGATCTGCAACAAGGAAGTTGCATGCTGAAGGAGTTCCTGGTGAAGGAATTGTATAAGGTCTCTGTCAAAAGAACAGAGTCACAACCCTGATAATTGTTGAAGGTTGGAAAAGGAGCTACAAGGCCTGTCCATGTATAAGAATCCTGGATTACATTTTGGAAAAATCATGTAAGTAATAGAAGACTAATAACCGAATATTGACCATTATGATAACCTAATGGAAGTGTGTAGGATGCACATGTTCCTGACTCATTATGAACAAAGAGTTGCTACTAAAGCATGTTGAAGTATCCTAAGAGTTAGGATGGGCCTAAACCAGGGCTACTCAGAAAAAGGGCAGTTGTGGAAACCAGTTTGGTTGGTAAGAGGCCAGTAAACCCCTGAGTATGATTAACTGAATAAATTAGTACGTTTAATTGATACATCTTGGTTGAAGTTGTGATTGAGGAAAGGAAGTGAGACCTTAGAGATAACTTGACTGGGCTAAAAATCCCCAGGCGATGTAGAAAGAATTGGAAGAAGGGGAGAGCCCTCAATTCTTTCTTTGACTATGCATCACGCTTTTAGGGGATGAGAAAGCCAGTACATTGATGAACGAAAATTATTTGACACCATAATAATGATGGTTGTAATGCTGTGAAAATGATTGAGAACTGTTGTCTTACACTCATGAAAAACATTAAGGATAATGTGATGAAAGTGCATACTGATATGCTAGACATGCCTGGAAATGTTTTTATTAAACGCTATGATATTTTTATTTCAATTTCATGACGGTTAATATGCCTATGGTGTATGTCATGTGTAGAAAGGACTAATATTGGAACTGTTGAGGAAGACAGTTGCTAATAATGAACAACCTCAAGCAGAGAGTGACCTTGGAAAGGTTGTGGTAGAAAGGTTGTTGAAGGGACTGTGGAAATCCTGCTAAAGTACTATTGATAAGGTAGAGGACAGAGAAAGGGTGCAAGCAGCCAAGAACAGGTATAAAGGTATTCGTGCCTGTGTGGCACAGGTTATGAAGGGATTTGGTAAGAACCCCTTCCGAAATATTTATTATTGCATGCTATACCTGAAAATTAAAAAAAGGGCAGTTGTATGCCTTGGATACCCGAGTACGGTATGATTAAGGGAGGATGACCTGAATAATGGAGGCACGAACCTCTGGTACTAAAATACTGATTGTAACCTTCAGAAGAATTCATGAACTGATATGTCATGAACACATGGACCAATCAAGGAATGATTGGAAATAAAAGTGCTCATGGATAGCACGTTGCTTGGAATTACTTCCAGGAAATGCATATTTTCATAAAAGACAAACAATGGATTTCTCATTGAGGAAGGAGGACCTTCCAACATTTTTACTCATGTGGTAAATGTGTTAGAGAAAAATCAAATTTGGGTGGCCATGAGTGTTGGCACCTTGGTTATTAATGAAGGCATAATGCACGGGCGCATTCATGCGAAACTTTTAAGTTTAATATGTACTAATTTGGGGTCGTGATCGGCCTATGACAGGAAGTGTAGATTATGTTGAAAGAATGAATGAAAGTGAGAAAACCATATGAGGAGAGGATCGGTTAAATCCCAACACCCCATGACCAAGAACCGGTACTAAAGTGTGACAAACTTAGAATCAATGCAAGAATGTATTGGGTATGAATGTGGCCAAGGATAGTGGCACAGTTGTTAAAACCCTTTGAAATGTTGAATTACGTTTGAATATATATAT
>JASDQU010240473.1:16712-41284 GCA_032191745.1 Picea mariana | reverse complement strand
GTAACGCAGGCGTTACATACCTTGCCCCTTTTCCCTCTATCATCGTGAGCAACGAGAAATTGGGATCGTAAATCCCAAGACCCAAAAGAATGAATCTGGACTGTTAGATCTCGGTCCAAATTACCCGTCAGCCGTTGGATCTGGAGAAGCTGCGCAGGGGTTAAGCACAGGGGTAGGCGTGCAAGGAAGTGATTTGAGCCATCAGATCTGGAGCAGAAATCCCGTAAACCGTTGGATCGGGTGGAGTTTCACGGAGTATAACTTCTGGAAGGGGAGCATGCAGGAGAAATGATCTGAACCGTCGGATCTTAGATCATAGTCCCGACAACCTTCAGATATCGAGAAGTTGCGTCGGAGTTAAACCCTAGTGTGCAAAGAAAGAGTCCTAGTCGTTGATCTTGGCAGGACACGTGTCGGCGTCCTGGGAGGCATCGGGATTTCACCCATCAGAGAATTTAGGAGTGTAGAACCGTTGCAATAGGAAGTCATGATTCGTGAATTCCCGATAGGATCTGAGCCATCCAAACAGCAGGGACATGTGGCAGAGGATCCCGGAGAGTCGGAGTTCGGCATATCGGGGATTTCAAATACATAGAACTCTTGCCACCCAGAATCGCGATCCGCGATTTACCGATAAGATCTGAGTCGTTCGTTCACACGGGACAAGTGTCAGAGATCGGATGAAAGTCACAGATTGGGAAATCAAAGTTTCCAAGGACATGGAACGCTCGCAACAGGAAATCGTGATCCGCGATTTCCCGACGGGATCAACACCGCCCATCAGTGAGGACGCGTGACTAGAGATCCCAGAAAGTCAGAGTTCGGCATATCGAGAATCGACGTATCGAGGATTTCAAGGACATGAAACCCTTACATTACAAAACCGCGATATGCGAATTCCCGACACCATCATAAGTCGTTGATCCAAGGGACGCATGTCGAGCATCCGGAGAGAATCGAGAATCGAGATATCGCGAGTTCCGGGTATATGTGTTCTATGTCATCGCAAATGCCGAAACCCCGATGGAAGGTTATACAGCGACAATCATATGGTAAGGGGTCACATAGATCGTCATATAGCCAAGGGGGCTAGTCAGTGTAAAGGTGCGTCGAGAGTCCCGGGGACTTGTGCATCAGGACATTGAGAGGCGCCAAACCCCGACAAGAATTAAGACTATGGTCTTGTGAACGTTGTGGTCATTTTGACCAGGACTTAGCCCGGAAAGCCAATATGCTAGAAGCACATCGGAGGATCGGGAGTTTCGGGTACATGTGCATCTCGGCACTGCAAACTCCGAAACCCCGACGAGAAGCTGTCATATGGTCATATAGGAACCGGTCGTGTGGATCAAAGGCTCAGTCAAGTGGGGCTGAGGCAACCAAGGAGTGAATCAGAGATCGAAGATCTGTGATTGTAGTTTCCAAGACATCGTGGGTGTCAAATCCCCGATAAAAGAAACCCCGAATCTCGATATAGAACCAGGGAATGGCATTTCGCTAATGCAGGCTTCTGGGGATTTCTCATTTGTGAGAGATTAACCCATAATTTTTAAATTATGATAGTGGATATGTTACACTACCACCTAAAATCCCATATGTTTGCTATCGACATGGGTGGTTGTGAAATTGTGTTGGGTGTAGACTGGCTAAGAACTTTGGGTCCCATTCTCATGGATTTTAAGGCATTAACCATGCAATTCAACCAGGAAGGCCACCAATATAAATTCCAAGGCATCATTGTTGGTTCACC
Source organism: Picea mariana (assembly GCA_032191745.1). NCBI lineage: Eukaryota > Viridiplantae > Streptophyta > Pinopsida > Pinales > Pinaceae > Picea > Picea mariana. The sequence goes on along the minus strand of JASDQU010240473.1, from coordinate 39,534 downwards.
TAAGGTCATTAGTTCCCATCACATGGAAAATCTTCTCAAAAAAGGTCATTCTGGTGTCATTGCCCAACTCCATGCCATACAAGCAACAGAGACACCCCCGGTACCACATGACCTCCAAGATCTCCTTTCTAAACATCAAATGGTATTTTCCACTCCCCAAGGACTCCCTCCCTCATGTGGTGTTTATGATCATTCCATTCCCCTTGTACCCAAAATCCTTCCTCCCAATATCCGTCTGTATCACCACCCCTTTTCACAAAAAAATGAAATTGAGAAAATGGTCCAGGAACTCCTTATTGCAGGCGTTATCCACCCTATTACAATCCCTTACTCTTCTCTTGTAGTCATGGTCCTAAAGAAAGAAGGTTCTTGGAGAATGTTTCCTGACTTCCATGCCCTCAACAAACTGAACATTAAAGACAAATTTCCCATTCATGTCATTGATGACCTCCTGGATGAATTGAGTGGCGCCCAATTCTTTACTAAACTTGATCTTTACTCGGGCTATCAACAGATATGTATGAAAGAGGCAGACATTCCCAAGACAGCCTTTTGCACTCATGAGGGCCACTATGAGTTTATGGTCATGCGCTTTGGCTTGTGTAATGCCCCCTCCACCTTCCAAAGCCTCATGAATCATGTCTTTTGTCCCTTTCTCCATCATTTTGTCTTAGTTTTCTTTGATGATATCCTCATCTATGGAAAAACCTGGACAGACCATCTTACTCGTGTCGATCAAGTTCTCCATCTCTTCTCCCAGAACCAACTTTTCCTGAAACAGTCTAAATGTGCTTTTGGTGCCTCAGAAGTAGAATAATTGGGTCATCTGGTTGGCAAGGATGGCGTCAGGATGGATCTGAAAAATATTGAATCTATGCAATACTAGCCGCACCCAAAGACTCTCAAAAGATTACATGGATTTCTGGGCTTAACAGGGTATTATCGCAAGTTTGTTAAGAACTACGAAAACATTGCAGCACCTCTCACTGCTCTCCTAAAAAAGAACTCTTTCACTTGGACTCCAGCTGCTACTCAATCTTTTCAAACCTTGAAGATAGCCATGTGCACCACTCCGGTTCTAGCCCTTCTAGATTTCACAAAGACCTTCATGTTGGAAAGTGATGCCTCAAGGAAAGTAATCGACACTATCCTTATGCAAGAGGATCGACCTTTGGCCTTCACCAACAAGCAACTTTCTGAAAGGAATCTGGGCAAACTCATTTATGAAAAGGAAATGTTGGCTATTCTGCATGTCATTGATCCGTGGCACCCTTATCTCTTGGGGCAACGCTTCCAAATTAAGACCGACCATCAAAGCCTCAAGTACTTTTTGGAACAATGCATTTCCTCCCAGGAGAAACAAAAATGGGTGACTAAGATCTTTGGTTATGATTATGAGATCATTTACAAGAAGGGCAAAGACAATGTAGTGGCAGATGCACTGTCCCGAAAATATGAAGAAGAAGGATCCCTTTTTTCTCTTTCCTTCATTGTACCCGATTGGCTCCAAGCTGTGTGCCAGGAATGGCTTCAAGATCCCAAAAGTTTGCATCTGATCCAGCAATTGCAGACCAAGGCTCTGGATCCCCCAAGGTACTCTTGGCTCCAGGATGAGCTTCGATACAAAGGTCATTTGTATTTAAGTAAACAATCAAAGCTTAAATCCATGGTACTTTCTGAGCTTCATGATACACCCACAGTAGGGCACTCAGGGTTCACCAAAACATATGACAGGGTCAAACGTTCTTTTTTCTGGGATGGTATGAAACAGGACATCCGTAATTTTTTCGCTAAATGTGAGGTGTGTCAATGCAACAAGGGAGAAATAGTCAAATCTCTGGGCACAATACAACTGATTCTGATTCCACCTGCTATTTCGAAGGATATCTCTATGGACTTTATTACTGTCTTACCCAAATCAAGGAATAAATCAGTCATAATGGTGGTTGTGGATCGCCTTTCCAAGTATTCTCATTTCTGTGCTCTTCAACACCCATTTACTGCATCCACAGTGGCTCAACTTTTCATGGACCAGGTCTTCAAGCTTCATGGCATGCCGCACTCTGTTTTTTCTGATCATGAACCAACTTTCACAAGCAATTTTTGGCAAGAATTGTTTAAGCTACAGGGCACCCAATTGCATCTCAGCACAGCTTATCATCCCTAGACTGATGGTCAAATGGAAGTTGTCAACAAGTGTTTGGAAACATATCTAACGTGTTTTGCATCTGAAAAACAACATCAGTGGGCTCAATGGCTACCCCTAGCCGAATGGTGGTACAACACTTCCTACCATACAGTTACTCGCATGACTCCTTTTGAAGCGGTATATGGACAGAAGCCACCTTCAGTTCTCTCATACTTACCAGGTACCTCGAAGGTCTAGGCAGTTGACCAAACACTTACATTTCAAGAGGATATTATTCGTACCCTTAAAGAGAACTTGGTCATGGCACATAATTACATGAAGCAACAAGTAGATCATGGCCGCTCTGAACGTCAATTTGCAGAAGGGGATCAGGTGTTTCTGCGACTACAACCATACAAGAAAACTTCCCTCAAGGCCGAGCATTTTCAGAATCTAGTGCCCAAATTTTATGGTTCTTATACATTTCTCAAGCATGTGGGACAAGTCACATATCAGTTAGCTCTGCCCATTCAGTCGAAGCTACATACAATTTTTCATGTTTCATGCTTAAAGAAGGTGATTGGAACTAGGTGCCAAATTCAAACCAACCTTCCCGAGTTAGTTGAAGAAGGATCCATTTGGCTACATCCAGAAACAGTTTTGGACCAGCATAAGCATCGCCTACGTCAGAGAACCACCAAGGAAGTGTTAGTCTAGTGGAAATATACGACTCCAACAGATGCCACTTGGGAACCAGCTACCATTCTGCAGCAGTTTCCACATCTCAAGCCTTGAGGACAAGGTTGTTTTTAAGGGGGTGGACATGTTAGGGTCCTAACCCGCACATAGGTAGATCAATATATTCGGATGTAATAAAGGTCAACATTAATAAGGCCTTTCAATAAAATAGAATAAGGCGGATGTAAGAAGACCTAATAGAAGCTTCCGCTTCTAGAAGGATCTTCCTCTAGATGCTTCTCTTGATAGACATATTTAGTATAAATAAGGTTCGAGGGTATGAAAACCCTAACTTGAATATTATTCTAACAGAGCACTACTCGATTGGAGGTTTCCCCCTCGAAGAGGCCTATGAACATTGCTTTCTGAATCAAAGTGATATTTTTGTTGTTGTTCTTATATCATTTTTGTGTTATTGTGGAGATTATGTTGGATATATTACTAGTATTCTACCATTTCTAGCATTGTATTTCTGTTCTGTATATTTATTATATCTGGTATCTTGCACCTCCTCTCCCAATGTGACACCTGTATCCATCACTACTCGTCATCTACCCTTGTGTCCATTCATCTCATCTCCTGATTGGATGCTTGCCTCCACATCTCCCCTCATTCCTGATAGGCTGACAACCATTCCAGCGAAGCTATTTCATAGGTACATATGGCAGCTAACGGGGTTAGTACAAAGTTCTCTTGGCTTCTGAAATCTCAGGTGTAGACAGGGAGCTAAGTCTCAGTCACAGGTCGATGCAGATTAGTTCCAGAAACACTTCAGCAAGCTTTTCTCATGCAACTGGTTATCTCCAGTGGCCTCCAACAACTTGCAGACATGTCATCGTTCAACAAAGAGCTCTGCTCTATCACTGTGAGGCCTATTTTTGGCCACTTAGTTCCTCCAGCACATGCATCAGTTCTATCACAGAGACAGTAGTAGATTCATTTGATTAAGTCCAGCATTTTCCTAGATTATATGCAAGAGTGGTATTATATGTGTGATAAGAACCACTCTTGTGGTTTAATTCTGGTATCTTAGTGAATTCAATATTTTTTTTTATGAACAGTTCCCTAGATCGAGGTCTCAGTTCCCTAAGGATGAGAGCCTCTGCAATTCTTTTAAATAGTTATTTTTTGGATATTGTAAAGGTTAGATTTTTTGAGGAAGGAACATCAATACAACGGACTGGTTGGACCCGTTTTATCCATGGATTAAATCTCTCTATGTGGTAAACATACTTTTGATGACAATGTTTCATTCAACTCTTCATGTTTTTCCATTCTTATCTTGAATACAGTTTTTGATTTGTGCAACATACATTTCATTTCCTTTCAGCTATTGTATGACTTATTTTCACTAATATGCAACCTATCAAATGGATAATGCTTTGGTGAAGATTTTTTTTCTGCAACCTGTGGGAATTATTATGTTTTGATACATGTTTGATGTCTTGAAATGAAATGTTAAGTATTGAACTTCTTACAACAGATTATTCATTGAGCAGTTTGTTGTTTCCCTCTGTTTTCTATAATTTCATTGGTCTGTCATTAGTGTGCCATCAGCCAATGAGGGCCCTCATCCATATCATTCTTCCAACCCAACCTTTCCTTCATCTTGATAGAATAACCCTCTGACCAACCAAAAAAAAGTTAAAATAAACAATCATTCTAAACTGATAGGTAGCCTAGATTTTCCCTTTAGTAGTCAGGTGTAGACTTTAGGACCAACAACACCTATTGAGCACATTGAATGTCTATTATTTTGTAAGTCTTATTGTAGGTACTCATTGATACATATAAATTTATGCAAGTCTAAGGTATCAATAAGGGTTGATGGTGAAATTTTTGGAATTGCAGAAATACTAAAAAAAAACTAGTTTTTGAGGTATACATGGCTTGCAGTGGAAGAAGGCGTGTACATACACGGGCTGAAGGAGAAAAAGGCACGTACAGTTGGGAAAATCCATGAAATCTTGAGTTTACCAGGTTCTCAGAGTCCAAAAGAAAGCTCCCAGGAAGGTCTATAGTGATCAGGTATGACAGATCTATCTACATGTTCAAAAGGTATGTCTCATTTCCATGTGTAGTTGGATATTGTTGTCTACATGAGATATGGTTATGGGGGTTTAAGGATTTTCCCTAGAGAGGATATTGGTTGTATGGAAATTATTGTATAAGTCAGATCTATAGAAATATAGTGTTGGTGTATCTGATATTTATCATTGGTACATCTTGTTAGTGTTGAGGCATATCTAGTAATTCTTGGTACATGGTTAAGGGTTTTTTTGGTACATGGTTTAGGGTTGTCAACTATGTTTTGTTGCTGAACTTTTTGAGGCTGCATATCAGTGAGGGTTTAATGTCTAGTCCATGTGAGGGTTATTACACTTGTTCATGATTATGTACACATGTATGGAACATGACTAGAGAGACATAGATGCACTTGGTTAAGTGATATGTATGATGATGTATGCATAAGGAATGGCTACAGATTAGACACAATGATAGGTTACAGGTTGAAGTGATAGATGTAGCAAAGTGTCTAAGGTCAGAAAGGTGAAAGCCTTATCTTTCTAATGGTGTACGTAGGCTACATTATAGATAGGACACATACATACGTAGGTTGCGGTATAGACAAGTCACGTACATACACGAGTTGCAGCATGAACACGTCAGGTACCTGTTAGTTTTGGTTAGTACAGGTTGAATTTTGGTATAGGATTTATTACATACTATTGGTATAGGTTGGTTATAGGTTGTTGGAACATATTGTTATAGGTTTACAGTGGTATATCTCACAGGGACAGTGTGGCAGTGGTTTCATCATTTTACACTTATATTTTAGGGTGGCAAGACAAGACAAGGATAGGTGGTTGTATACACCTTTTGGTTGTAGCCGGAGAACATAGGGGGTTGTATCCTCCTTTTGATTGTATCCAAAGAAATGGGTAGTTGGAGCTTCCCTCAACTTGTAGCCTAAAAATATAGGGGGTTGGAGCCTCCTTCCAATTGCAAATGGAGAACAAAGGAAGTTGGTGCTTCCAATGAATGTAATTATTAAAAAAATATAGAAAAAATAATTATATGGTTTTCTCCTACATTGGGTTTCCACGTAAAAATATTGATGTATTGTGTATGTGTATGATTTCTCATTGTTCATGGTTCATGTATTCTGCACTTGTTGAATGATAATGGTAAATTGATCATAAAGATAAACAACATTGATATATTGTGGTTAAAAAAGATTAAAAAACTCTATTATTGATTCACCCCCCTCTCAGTAATCCAAAAATTGGTATCAAAGCAAGTTCCTTTAGAAATCAGTTTAACCACTAAAAGGTATATCATGGAGAGAAACGGTATGTATAAAAATGGAATACCACAACTTGATGGAAAGAACTATGCAATCTAGAGTAGAAGGATTAAAACATATGTACAAGAACAATGATTCGATATTTTGAAATCAGTAGTAGATGGATATAAAGAACCCCATGTTCCTCCAACAAATGATAATGGAAGGAAAATTAGTCTAAATAATTCAAAATCCAAAAATGTTATCATGAATGGTCTAGTTGATTCGGTATATGTCAAAGTTATGCATTGCAGCTCAGCGAAGGAGCTTTGGGACAAACTTCAAAATTTTTATGAAGGAGACAAAAAAGTCAAGGTAGCAAAGCTTCAAACTTACAGAGGTCAATTTGAATAGCTAAAGATGAAGGAAGATAAAAATGTTGCAACCTACATTTTACAAGTTGATGAAACAGTGAATGCAATTAGAGGATTGGGATAGGAAGTTTATGAATCTCTAATTGTTCAAAAAGTTCTAAGATCTCTTCCAATGAGATTTGATCTTAAGATCTCAGCACTAGAATAAAGAACAAATGTAGATTCGATAATCATGGATGTGTTACATGGAAATTTCTCATCTTATGAAATGAGAATAGAACAGGAGAATCCAGTTACAAAAGAAGAAACTTTCAAAGCATCCAAGAAGTCAAAGAAAAATGGTAAGAAAAGGAAAATTTAGATAGAAGCAGCAGTGACATATTAGAAGACAATGAAGAAGTAGCCAAATTCTTTAGAAGACTGAAAAAGGGAACCGACGGAAAATATAGAGGTAAGCTTCCATTGATTTGTTTTAATTGTGATGGTATTGGTCATTTTGCTAACAAATGTCCCCATAAGAAAAAGAAAAGAAATGAAGAAGATGATTCAAATAGAAAACAAAAGTACAAAGGTAAAAAAAAACTAAAAGAAATTCTTCAAGAAAATATTTTGCACAAAAGAAGACAACACCTCTTCAGACGAATATGAAGACAATGAAAGTGAGACAGAAAGGGTTATACTCATGGTAGTAGAAAACTCTGATGAAGAAGGAACTAAAGAAGAATATGAAGAGGAAGAATTTGACTACAACAAAGAATTGATGAGTGTCATAGAAGTTATAAAAAGGGAAAAGAATGAAAACAAGTTGTTATAGGAAGAACTAAAAAGAAAAGAGGAATCTCAAAATTCCAACTCTGGAGAACTAGAATAGATGATCACGAAATTAAAAATCCAAGTTGAAGAAGACAAAATAATTAAAGAAGCACTCAAAGAACGTGTTGAGCACTCAACACACCCTAAAAAGGCTTATCAATTTTTTCTCACTTTTTGGGTACACTTGGTCTTCTGTAATGTCTGACTCAATTTCATTTTGGGAAATCTTTTGTCCTTGTTTATTTTCATGACTCTCATCACCTATACAAGTTTTTTTGAACTTGTGAAACCCCATGACTAAAAGACCTTAACACCTAAATTAACAATCAGTAGCCAAACACTACACCCAACACGCTCAGGTTTGACATTGGAAAGAATTCAAGTATAGGAACCACTTAGAAAACAATATTCGTTGAGCACCTATCTTCATCGGAATCGGCAGAAGGAAGTTTTGGTTTGCATTAAGTTTTCAACATAAAGGTTCAAGAGATAGAAGATGCCTGACACGCTTTATCAAAATCGGGGAAAATATAGGAGGATCACAACAAACATTTTGACCATGATAAATTTATCCTCAGTCGTTGATCCTTGACGAATTTTCAACATCGAGACTTTTTCGAGGGAGCCAATCTGAGAGCACTTTGGTAGGCTTATCTCCGATCACTGATCCTTGTAACTTTTCGACATTGGCAAGCTAGGATTTGGTTTTAGAATGAATAGCTTAAGGAAAGTCCCGACTCTGACCATTATGATCGAATTAAGTCATTGGTATCCAATGCCACGTGTCCTTACTAGGTAAGAGGGTGGTGTTGGGCCCCAACAACTCCCCCTATATTTTTACAAAATTTAAAGGGCCCCTATTAGAATCTTGATAATTATAATGAGCTACAGAATCAACCTTTTCAAATAGTTCCATTCCTTGTCTTTCTTTGAGACAAACTTAAGACATTCACTTTAGTATGAGACATTTATTACAAGAGTATATGTCAAAAGTTATGAACGAGCATAAAAATCTCAATTTAAACAAAACATTTATTTTTATTAAATGTTTACTTTCGTTAAAATTATGATTATGTGTTCATTCTTTTTCTCATTAGCAAGTTTGACTATTTTGAATAATGATTTCAATACTTCATTAAATAATATCTTGGTTGGTTTCTCATTTTCATGAAATCATTTGGTGATATTAATTAATTAAATTCTTTTTTTTCATTTTGCATCTCATTTCAAAATAATAATAATCAAAGAATTATCTATCATTTGTTTGATTTTGTTAAAAACTAAAATTAATATTTTTTATTCATTAACTTGAAGCTTCTATATCATATTTGAAAACAAATTATAAATAATGTTTGTTTATAAGTTATAGTTAGTTTAAATTCATCTTTTATTTTTCTAGATTTTGTTTTTTTTAGGTTATTAATTTAGATTTATTTTTGTTTCACGGGTTTCTATTATCAAATATTTGATACGGATCTGATCATGGCTTGATTTTATTATCCAAATACATTCAAAATGATTGATCCAAAAATAATTTTGGATTGCTACAAATAATTTTATGAGCAACAACAGATAAAATTTGGAAAGGCGTCAAGATCAGACAGATGATTGTTTAGAACTGATTTCAACCAAACCGTGAGGTATTAGAAGAAACGGTTGAAAACCCAGAACCAAAATGGACCCATTTACCTTTCGCGTAGATATTTTCCCAAACAAATGCACGATTTGAGAGATATTTGGGTCTCTTTTAGAGGCAAATTTCAGGTGGCGAAAATTAATAGTGATGCCCAGACTGCTCATTCATTTTTATAAATATATGAGAAAGATCAGAGCCAAAGGGATCGAGGAATTGGAGAGGAGGATTTTAATCCTTTATTTTTTGTATATTATTTCTTTTGTAAACTTTTTATTTCTTTTCAAATGGAGTAATGGCTAGCTGGAATCTTTGGGAGAATGGATGAATATTTTCAAAGAAGAATATGGAATTCCAGGTTGCTTAATGGCTTTTGTCCTGTAAGTAAAATGGTTTTATTTTCATTATAATATATTCATATTCTTTGAATAATTGATTATGCATTGATTTAAATAGCTTTAGTCTTTTTTATCAATACATGGTTAATTATTATCATTTATGTATTAATTTTTCCAATCTTTAAAGTCTATTATCCAAAAAAATTCTTCCAGGACTACAGAATGGACAAGTGATTAAAAAAAAATAATAATAGAATGACATATATGCATTTTGGATTTAGCGTTTTGTTTATAATGTTGTTATTAATGTTTTTTTTAATCCTATTACATGGCCAGGTCTGATATCTTTAGATTAAATGATTTGTGATGTGTAGGAGGTTTATATTATAAATACCGTCTGTCATTTGCTTCATCAAAATATAAATGTTGTGATTATATCTTCGATTTAAATAATGAGATTTATCTTTGAGTTTTAAATTGAATGATAAAATGCATAGATTGCTTCCAGATTTATCTTGTTGTAATCATGTATAATTATGAGATCACAGGTTTATGTTTGTGTTTCCTTTTCTGTCATTAAAACCTAAGCTGCCAATACATGTTCTGAATTTATTTAGAATAGTCATAAGGTTCATTGCAGATTTCTCTCTTGGACATGGTAGTTGGATGTTCACCACTCATGCAGATGCTTGGATACACCTCACTAATTCACCGACAGGATAATTTCTTTGTATTTTTCCATCATTTACATATCATTGAAACTAGAATGTATGGTTCAGCTTTGACTATCCACATGTTCGTGTTTCATTAACTTTTTTTGAAAGATTCTTTAAATTTATAAAAGAAAAACAATAAATATTTTTATGTGCTTTCTTTATCTACTTCCTAGAAGCAATCATTTTTCACATTGATTTTCGTAAGTTTCGATTAAAACTTGCAGCTTGTAAATCATGTAAATAAACGAGACTTGTATATCCTCTGCTTTAATTCAACTACTATAGTTACATTTGAACATATGTACATATATATAGTGTGTTTAGTAATTAGTTAGTTATTTCTCTCTTTTATTCGTTTCTTTTAGTATTCTTAGATTGGCTAATGGAGCCATTAAACCCGTCAGAACGAGTTACACCAAATGGCTTGGGTTATTTAGACAACCCCGGACTGGACTCGCTCTTCCAGTTGACGGATGGTCAATTTTTCCCGTCAACAGGTCATACAGTCTAGTTCTATCCCGAGTCATTCTTGGTTCCCTAGGTCTAAGTCACACCTCTGAGTCAGCTTTGTCACGTCAGCATTGTATGGTAAGATCGATCAGCATCGGATATTTTGTAGGAGGATATCAATGAAAAAGTTCGTAGCACAACCGTGATCCCCGATCCACCCACTGAAAGAGTGACACGACTGGACATTTTTAGCATTAGATACGATCGGATTTGGGGAATTTAAGGAGCTAATTAATACCCAGTCCTGCATTAGTTTCTACCTCGTGCGCCAATAAAAAAAGATAATTAAGATAATTCTAGAGCATCCAAAGGAGAAAAAAGAACAACTCGAAGGCAGTATCGACCTCGTGTTTATCAAAAAACCAAGTTTTAACAAGCTTCAGAGGTATGTATATAAGTCTATCAATTCGCTGGCTATAATTTATATGTGTTTGTCCGTGTTTTTTTTAGAGTCTCTAAAACTCTTCTTAAGTTTCACGAACAATTCCATCGATAAATCCAACCACCAGATGCTCGTCGAGAGCATCAAAGATAAAAGAACCAGAAATAGGTGAAGTTTCTTCTCCAAGGACCGCGAGGAAATTGGAGTACGTCCCTAGACCAGATCCTGTCATCAATACAACAACAAAGAAAGTTTTCATCCAACCTCCAGCCTTTGGCAATACAGAGGCAAGCATCGGATCCAAGGTGGCACTCCCATAGTGGGGATATCCCTTCAACAGGATTAGTAGAGAGGAATACTTGAAGTATATCCCACATAGCAACCCAGATGTAAGGGTGCTCAATGACCAGGTGTTTCCCAACATCTGGCGGTCATATATACACATGGTGGCAAGAAGAACCCCCGTTTTCCCCTACATATAGGTCCTGAAGTGGCTCATCAAGTACACGGACAAGCAAAAATGATTGATTAACGATGAGAATGGTGGGTGCATTGCGGTTTTCCTCCTGACAGAGGTCCAGAAATACTACAAGCTCAAGGACACAGAGGAGTGGCTCAACACGGACTTCATGATGAAGTTATATGAACTCCATGACACCAACCAATTGATGGCCTGATGGTGGAGGGATGATAATAAATTCCCAAATCGGAGTAATGGATGGTATAGTACAATTAACCTGAGGGAGCAATACATCTATTTTATGTCTCTCATCTGTCAGATATACGGGGAAAAGGATTGCTCCAAGTTTTCGAAAGCTTGGATGCCTTTGGCATACACAGTCACAATCGTCAGGTGTAGCTTCAATTGGGGAGAAATAATATCCAAATAACTAAGCACCTGTGTGCAGCAAGCCTAGATGCCAAAGGAAGGAGAAGCACCAAATTTTTACATGGCCTCGTACATGCTTGATGTCATGTGTGCTAGGAACGTCTTCGTCGGCATGAATCTGAGCTAGCATGTTGGAGAACTCCTGGTCCACATCTACTTCAGCGTGCTATGGGAAAACATGTATAATAAATCTTACTCCCTCATCTGCGATGAATTCATCGCCTGAATTTATTTTATTCTTTTTAAGAAGGAATGCCCAAGGCTATCGGTGGTAGCCAAGAAAAATATATCCAAGGTAGGCCACTAGTATTTGGATGAGAATGCCACCTACATCAGGGTGTTCGAGGTCACCAGAGCACCACATCTCCTACCAGCTCGTCATAGAAAAAATATGTTATCAGACCATCTTGCAAGGTTATAGTGCCACATTGGTCAAAGACAAGAAGCAAGATTTCATACCCTACAGTTTCCATGTAGGGTCATATTTGGTAAAGGATACCGCTCAAGCCAAACAAGAAGGGCTGAGCGAACTCGAATTCAGGTTCCTGACAGGATAATTCTACAAGAACAATCCAAAGGGTCTAGTCCTGCAACATGCTTCACAGGTTTCATCATGTTTTCCATATGCTCATGATAAGTTTGAAGATGAAGTCTTCATAGAGAATGTCGAGGACTAGGACGAGGTGGTGCAAAGGATGGTCGACCTGAAAATGACCAGGTTCAAGGCCATGAGCATGGATGAATAGGAGAAAACAATAGAGAAGTCGGCTCAAGAGGCCCTTAGATCTAGGGAATAAATCAGAGCAGCATAGGCGACAATGGTACAGAGTAGGGGATTGTTGTTTACACTAGAGGCACAGGAAAAGGGATTGCTCCTAATGGAATAGGAAAAAAGAGTAATTGATCAGTTGCAGAATGACCTGGAACTCGTAGAGATGACAAGGGTTCTTTCCAATAACCTAATTGAAAGTTGAGGAGGTCGAAGAGACCCAGATTCAATACAAATTGAAGAGATCACCAAGCTAGATAGCCCTGAATTTTCAATGCCACAGGTCGTATCACGAGGGGACATTTCGGCTCAGCCTGAGATATCCAGGACATCAGGGAGAGAAAGTGAACCAAACCCCTTACATGACTTAATAACTATATATGATGATGAGGAGAGTTTAGAGGCTTCCCTGGTGACTCTGGTACAGATTACAGAGGAAAAGGAGCCCAAGAAAGCATCTTCCCCAACTCTTGATGCTCCAATGCAAAGCCTTCCATAGAGAAACCATGAGGTCAAAAGTTTCTTAGACACTGAGCTACTCAATACACCGGGAACCTAAGTGGACAGCCCAAAAGATGAGCTAGGATTAGGTGAGAAAAGGGAAGAAATTCCACAACAGGAAATCGACATCTCAACATCCAATTATCAAGTAAGTACCGAGCCTACCCTTGATGCATCAATCTCGGCCAATACTTTACCTCCCGATGAGAAACAACCAAATGTTGAACTTTTAGGAAAAACGAAAGAGGTTCAAGAACCCAGTCTTGAGAAAGTATACACCATCGGGAGCCTTGAAAACACGCTTACTTGGGGAGAGAAGCAAATCCATGAACCCATGGATGAGGTCTTTGATATACAATCCATCTCCTATGACCAAAAGAGGAAATTCATCATGAAGATAACAACTAAGAAGAGGAGGGTTAATCTCAACAGATCCATCCTCATCACCGTAGAGGATAAATTGATTATCACAGAGCATGCCAAGACGTCTGATCTTATCGGTGCAGGTATGGAAATCACAGATGCCACCCTGGATAGAGATAAGAAATATGAAGAGGAGTTGGCCATTGTGCTAAAGGAGTTGGAGCATCTATTCCATTTGGAGAAATATTATCAAGAATCCATGCAGGCCACAGTGTTCTTGTTAAGTGAATTCCGTGAATTTCAGGATGCCTACACTAAATTCACAAATGAGAGGCACCTCTTCATTGCAGGGATAGACGATTTCCAATAAGACACCCTTATGGCACTAGAAATGTGCAATTACATGGAAAGATGGTATGAGAAAGCACACCAAGCATTGGAAAGGATTGATTACATCAACGCAGCTCAACAGGGTCGAGACGCTGAAGAGAATGGTATTTGGGTACTAAGGAATAGCAGCATCAACCGCATAAATAAGTCGATTGAATATTGGGTGAAAATGGCCCAAGAACCTCATCAAGAAATCCAAGAGAAATGGGCCAAGTGTGAAAGGTGTTGGACCAACGTGAATCGGGTGATGAGAGACATCGACCTCTGAGAATTCAGCACACCCGAGGACTTTGTCGACTTGCATGAAATAGTCAAACTACATTCCAAACAAGACTCATCTTGGGTTGTAGAGATATAAAAGGTGGCAAACATGGCGTTGGGTCAAGTACAACAGTTCATGGAGAACCTGATAAAGGCTCAGATAGTGTTAAAGTAGTTAAGTGCTAAAGTAGTCAAGTATCGGGCATGGGCGGTGGAGATAAAGGATATCCTTTCAACCCCTATGGACCAAAACATGTGAGGAACTTTTTGTCAAATGGTCATATTATGAGAAGAGTCATCCACTCAAGTGAAACCATTTGATGACACTTACAAGACTGATAGATGAAAGTGCCATGTGGCGATTTTTTTTTTACTTAGCTTGCACTTTTGATAGTTATTTTTAGTTAATAACTATCATGAATGGTCATTCTCAAGAAATCCCACACACAGTAAGTACTCCTGAAACGAGCAACTCACCCCAGCAAGAGGAAGAACACCTATTCCCTGAAATACCTTACGCTCTTCCCCATGAGGAGTTGAACCAGTTCAAAATAATCACAAGAGCTTACACCCGACAAATCAGAGCACTACCCTTAGCTCTGTTACTTCCTCGAAGAAAACAAGTACGCAGACCAGTGGTCGACACCCCCGACCAGGTTTTTGTTCACATAGTAGAATAACTGATAGATTTTTCCCTCACCGAAATCGAACATCCTCTTAATCTAATCCCCAAAACACCAGCAGGTAACTGCTCCGAGCCCAATGATTTTTTCGACAAGGAAGGTTTTAACTCATAATGCTCAGTTTCGAGATCGGATGGCATGGAAGATAACAATGATCATAATGAATAAAAGGGAAACCCACCTCATAATAATTAACCATGGTTTTCTAGAGATGCTATGTCCATTCCCAGATGAATACATAAAATTCCCCGACATCCATAAAAGTTTCTCCCTAAATTTGACCCTGAAACCTCGGGATTGCCTAAAGACCATATCAAAAAATTCATAATAGCTATCAAAATGATGAATGTCCAACATGAATATGTAGTATGTGGTATTTTCCCATATACTCTTTAGAATTTATCCTCCACATGGTATTTCAACTTACCTCTAGGATCCATAACCAGTTGGACGAAGTTTCAAAAGGATTTTCTAGACAAATTTACAGAAGAAACCACTACAAGAGCTTTGATGGCTGAGTTGTTCACCACCACCATGAGTTCAAAGGAGAAGGTTAAAGACTTCAATCAACGATTCACCACTATCCTAAACAAATTTCAATTTGAATCTAAACCCACTTAAGAGTTGTAAATCGAAGTATACGCTAATGCTCTCCCAGCTTCCATTTCCATGTTTGTGAAGAGGGCTGTCAAAACAACTTTATCTAAAATTTTTGAAGAATCCAAAACAATAGAATTCCAAATGAAGGGATGTAAAGAATTCTAGGTCTCATTGGTAAAGAAGTAATTTCAACCTCCTCCCAGGAGAGGACTCCTTTTGACCAGACCTCCAAGGAAACAAACAGAAGAAGGTCTCGAAAAGGGAAGTGGAGACATAGAAGACCTACAACGCATGGTTAATAAGTTGTCAAATGAAATCATAGACATGAAAATAAGTGCAGGGGAAGGAAACCAAGGCCAGAGGCCCTATAAAACCTTTTTTAAAAGAAATCCATTGTTCAAAGCGATTGAACCTCCCCTGACCAACTTAAACATCAACCTGGGAAATGTAGCATCTGACTCGTTTTGTACCTATCACCAAGAGAAGCATTCTGAAAGACACTGCCCACAATGGGTGCATGCCATGAATTTGATGGCCAACCAGTTTCTAGATGATTTTTCCCTTACCAAACAATCAAGCGGCCCAGCTATGAATATTTTTCATCAAGAAGAGGTTGATCCACTAGAAGAAACAACCATGATGATATGGACCCTGACCTACCAATGCCTTCTGATGACCTATTTGAGGTTCAAGAACCACCCTTAGAGGTCTTGGATGTTGAAACATGAAGTAGATGTTAGCTTGTCTCAAATGACCTTACTACGTACCAAAATTTGAGAGGAAAGCCAACGTTCGATCACCCTAAAGCACCTTTTTTCTCCCAAATAAATCCTATAAACATCCATACATGAGAATCTCCCAAGATAGACTACAACATAGTAGAATATTTTAAAAAATTAAAGGCAAATATATCAGTCATGAACATGTGTAGAATCCCTCAGTAAAAAGACTTTTTGTTACAAGCATTGAAGTCAGTATAAAATCCTACAACAAGCACTGACCAAGGAGAAAATCCATCTCCCACATATCTAAGAAATAAACCAATTGTAAACGCTTGCTCTGAAGATAAGAAAGAAAAGCCTTTTGTCCCACCATTCCTTTTGACATTTCAAGTCTTCAAAAGAAACCTCCATAATTGTTTGGATGACTCGGGGGAATCCTCTAATGTTATTCCATTATCTATATGCAAGAAACTAAACTCAATCCCTCTCAAAAGTGATAAACATGTGATACAACTAGACAGAACCCAGGTTAAGGTTATGGGAGAGCTCTAAGATGCAATGATCAGAATGGCGACACACCCTAAATTTGTTCAGGTGATTGAAATAATTGTAGTAGATATCCCAGAAGCTTATGAATTTTTACTTAGCCGAGATTGTCCTGAGAAGTTAAAGGGATACTTTAGTACAGACTCATATCACCTTTGGTTTCCATTAAAGTGACACACGAATATGATCAGGATCGATAGGGAAATATATCTAAAACATATTGTCACTGACTTAGAAACCCTCAATGAACCCTCATCGACATATTTCCCCATGCTAGGAAATTATTCCTCTGACTCTGATTTCGGGAATTTATCCCCCCTCTCACCGGATGTTCCTCCCACTTAGAATTATGAAATGACTTTTCAATAAAATTTGTCGATGGCGGTAGAAGAAATCATCTTCTTTCAAGAACCTTTGTTCAAAACCATGGAGCAGATAGGAGGTAAGGAGGAAAGTGGTAGGCAAAAAGAAACGAATGGTTTTCACTCACAAATTTGGACCTTATACTTTGATGGATCTAAATTGCAAGAAGGGTCAGGGGTAGGGTGTATCCTCGTTGATCCAAAAGGTAAACAAAATTTCTTGCCATGTAGACTAGAATTTGAGTGCACAAACAACACCGTAGAGTATGAAGCTCTAGTACAAGGGATAAAGAAAGCCATCAAATTAAATGTTAAATAGCTAAAGGTGTTCGAAGATTCTAAAATCATTGTTCAACAAGTAAGGAACACTATACATTGCAACTCTCCCCACTTGAGGAATTATCAACAGGAAGTGCACAGAGTAATAGACCATTTTGAGGCCTTTAACATTACAGTGATCCCTAGAACAAAGAACACTCTTTCTGACTCTCTGGTCACCGCTGCCTCAAATCTATCCCCTCTAGAATACTATGAAGCCCCCTGGTTCACTGTGGAGCTACTCTACAAACCGTCGGTGCCCAACAATATTTATAATTGGAATGTCGTTGAAGGAGATGAAAATATCATAATTTTTTTAACCAATCCAGATAATTTTAAATATCTGGCTATTGATGATAAATTATTTCAGCAACAATTGGTATAACCCCACCCCCATATGCTAAAACCTAAAATAGATCAATCGAATGACAAACTGAGGTCTCACATGATACCGAAAGGGGTAGCCAATCTAGAAAAAAAAATTGACTTAAGGGAAAGATTCAAAGGATCAACAAACACAAAGACGGGGGGAGTTCATGTCCCATGTACGAGACTATAAATATAGGAACCCTAGAAAACTCCAAGAATATAAATCTCAGCAAGACAACATCTAAAGAGGAAAGGAAGGCCTATCTCAAAATTTTCATACAATATCAAGATGTATTTGCATGGTCCTACCGAGACCTAAAAACTTATGATACTCGTATCATTAAACACACAATATCGTTAAAGCTCGGAGTGAAACCCTTCCAACAGAAGCTCTGGAAGTACCACCCATACCTGGAGCCTCTCATGTGTCAGGATTTAAATAAATTACTATATGCTAATATTATCTTCCAAGTTAGACACTTTGCATGGGTAGAAAATTTGGTTCCTGTGAGGAAAGATTCCGGTGAAATCCGCCTATGTGTATATTTCAAAAACCTCAGCAAAGCTTCAAAAAACGACAACTACCCAGTCCCACCGATGGAGCAACTCTTGCAGACCGTGTCTGGTTCTGAGATTTTCTCCCTGCTGAACAATTTTTTAGGTTACCACCAAGTTCTAGTTTCAAAGGAAGATTGTTTGAAAACTACCTTCCGAATCAAGTGGGGAACCTTTGCTTATAAATGCATGCCCTTTGGGTTAATCAATGTAGGGGAAACCTTTCAAAGGGCCATGGACGTAGCATTTCGGGGACTAATCAACAAATGTATAGTAGTTTATTTGGATGACGTAACTGTGTATTCAAAGAATAGAGAATATCACATCCAACATTTAACCTAGATTTTTGAAAGGTGTAGGAAATATTGTATATCTTTAAACCCTAAGAAAACTATCTTTGGTGTTGAGGAGGGGAAACTACTAGGTCATATTTGTTGGACAACTGAGAGGGGGTGGTGAATCGGTTGTTACCGTGCTTAAAAAATTATGCTTATTTTAAGCTCTTTACAGAGCATTCAATGATAATCACAATAATGCAGGGAAGTAAGCAATAGAACATTCAGCATCATTCACACATATGAGATACACAGAGACAGATATTTCCTGAGGAAACCCATAAAGGGTAAAAACCTCTTCTTCTTTATATGATAAGTAATATTTACATTCTGCACATTATCATACATATGATCACCAACTCATAATGAGGCTACAACCTCTGTTTTGCAAGCTACTACTTGTTGAGAGCACTAACTCTCTTGTTTCTCTAGCACCCACTAGAAGGAATCACCGACTCCTTGGTTTCTCTAGCACCCACTAGAAGGAAGCACCAACTCCCTAGTTTCTCTAGCACCCACTAGAAGGAAGAAACAACTCCCTAAGTGTTCGAGCACCAACTGGATGGAAGCACCAACTTCCAGTCACACAGGCACCAACCTGTATAACAAAGAACAACAGTTCTCCCTTGCACCACCCTATCGCCCTGGTTTCTCTGGTTGCAACCAGATGGAAGCTACAACTCCCTGTGTTCAAGCACCCACTTGAACCTCTGAGTACAACAGTCCTCCCTAGCACCTCCCTACCACCCTGAAATATAAATCTTTGCTACTGAAACTTATTACTGTGATATGATGTTCATTAATGGATTACCAGACTCATCATTTTTCTGCTACACTACTCTGCTCTCCTGTATCAGTATCTCTCTTCCTGCATCTTCTTGTGCTTTCTGATCTTCTGCTCTTCTCTACAAGTGCACCTCAGCCTTCTTTTACTGTCTTAGCTATGCCTCTCTGTTCTTTGCTTCTGTTGCGCTTTATGCTCTATGTCTTATTTTGATTCTCTGAATTATGCCTCTTCTATTTATTTAAGCACCTGCACATAGCATGTCATTTCCCCATGTGTGATTCCTCTCTCCAGCAGCCCTCATCTCTTCTTTGTTCTGCATTCATATAGTCTCTGTGCACCTTGTGCATAACATATGCACAATGCTTCTTCATGCTCTTCATGTCGAGTGCTATGCCTGATCATCATTGCAACTCTTCAGCTTCTTTGGCTGTTAAGCCCATGTGTCCATCATCACTGGGTGTTATGCTGAGATTCCTTAGCCTGTCTTGCAGTCGAGACTCTTTGTCTTCTTTGTCATAGTCGATCTCATCCTCTTTGTTGTAGTTACAGGCTTCAACGCTCTTCCATCTGTCAATCACCTCCTAAACAATCTTCATTCCACTAGAAGATGCCTTCAGACTCTTCATCTTCTCTGGCGATCACCCTGAAGTCTCTTCTAATCCTCTGGCACAAAGAATCATTCATTTCTAGCAGTTACATTGTGAACCTCCAAAAACCACATCAACAACTGAATCACCACTCATCAATTAACTGTGAAGAGAAACATTATCCCTTTGATCATATTCCCAAATAACCTACACCATTGGATCATAAATGATGGGTCTCGCGCTTATTTCGCCATTTTGCAATTCGACATTTCGGCATTTCGTCATTCCTATGGTGAGGCATCTCGTCTCTCCAAGTCGCGATCTCTAAAATGGAGATTAGATTCGTGCTACCTCCTCCCTTGAGCCTTCGTCGATGTGACCATAGGTTATGACCAGGGGCCAATTATAAACATGCATTTCGCATTTCGTGTTTTGGGGATTCTGTGATGAGTTGTCTCGACTCTCCATTTCCCAACCTCCAAAATGTAGCTTGTCTCTTCGAGATCTTCTCTACAGATCTTCGACGATGTGACCATCGACGGTGACCAAGCGCTTATCCATACAGTTCTTTTGGAATTTTTCATTTCGGCACTTCGAGACTCCTATGATGAAGAGTCTCGACTCTTGACTCCTCCAACTCCTGGTATCCAAAACTCTGGTCGATGTGCCTGTTTCAGGATTTTTGGCGTTTCACATTTCGGCACTTCGGGACTCCTGTGATGAAGAGTCTCGACTCTTGACTCCTCCAACTCCCGGTATCTGAAACTCCAGTTGATGTGCCTGTTTCGAGATTTTTGGCGTTTTTCATTTCAGCACTTCAGGACTCTTGTGATGAAGAGTCTCGACTGTTGACTCCTCCAACTCCCGGTATCTAAAACTCCGGTTGATGTGCTTGTTTCAGGATTTTAAGTGTTTCGCATTTCGGCACTTTGGAACTCCTGTGATGAAGAGTCTTGAATATTAACTCCTCCAACTCTTGGTATCCAAAACTCTGGTTGATGTGCCTGTTTTGGGATTTTCAACATTTCGCATTTCGGCACTTCGAGACTCCTATGATGAAGAGTCACGACTCTTGACTCCTCCAACTCCCGGTATCCGGAACTTTGAAATGGAGTCTTTGTTTCTGATACTCGAAATGGAATTTTAGCTTCTGATCTTGCCATGCGATCATCGTTGTGCTACTCGTTGTGATCTTTGCCATCAATGACAAACATGCATACTCTGCACTCTGTGTGCACCTCTGCACTATCTCTTCTGGTCTTCACGAGCTTTCTCTGTTGCGTCTTCTGAAAATAATTCTGGTGCCTGCCTGGCACATTATACCTATACTCAAGCCATCATCACTGCTATACTTTCCATCAATGACAAGCATATGTTGCCTGTAAAACATGCCAATAATCTCCCCCTTTGGCATTGATGGCAACAAAGGCACCCAGACCTATTCTTTTCTCCTCCTTTGACATCAATGTCAAAGAAAAGATGCTCCCCCTGACCTATTGCAGTATTTTTCATAGGTATCAAATATTCAATCAATACAACCCCCCCCTAACAGGATGGACTCTCTTAGGTGTGAGACGAGATGACACCCAGCTTCTGTTAGAGATATTCAAATGGTGTCTTGGCTAGGGTTTTAGTAAAGATGTCTACAATTTGTTCTGTGGTTGGAATGTAATGGACCTGAAAAATCTAATTGGTGACTTGCTCTCTCAGAAAATGGTATTTTATGGGAATATGCTTGGTCTTGTAGTGGAATACAAAATTCTTGGACACACTGATGGCACTAGTGTTATCACAATGAATTGGGATCGGTGCAGCGTATTTTACCTCCAAGTCTGCAAGTGTCTAAATCATCCATAATACCTGAGTGCAACAAGTAGCAGTAGCAATGTACTCTGCCTCTGTAGTTGATAAAGAAATGGAACCTTGCTTTTTACTCAACCATGCTACTAGAGAATCTCCTAAGAAGAACACACCTCCACTCGTTCTTTGCCTTTCATCCATGCAGTTAGCCCAATCAACATCTGAGTAGACTGATAATTGAAAATTCTGATTCTTAGGATACGGTAGGCCATAATTCATTATTTCTTTCAAATATCTGAATATCCTTTTCACAACTAGCAAATGACTATGTTTAGGTGCTGACTGATATCTTCCTACCATTCTAACTGCATGCATTATGTCTGGGTGAGATGTTGTGATGTACAGCAGGCTGCCTATCATTGACCTATATGAACTTTGATCAACATCAGGTGAGTCATCATCCTTGCTTAATTTGCATCCAGTAACCATAGGTGTGCCCACAGTTTTAGAATCTTCCATTTGAAACCTTTTCAACATTTCTCTTAGATATTTTTCTTGAGAAATGAACATCCCTTCAGACCTCTGAGTAATTTGCAAACCAAGAAAAAATGACATTTCACCTATCATAGACATTTCAAACTCAGACTCCATGGAAAAAGAAAACTATTGTACCAATGAATCCTTATTATATCCAAAGATGATGTCATCTACATAGACCAACACGATGAGAAAATCATTATCCTCTGTTTTGATATATAGATTATTGTCAATTGTTCCTCTCTTGAACCCTTTGTCTTTGAGATATGTATCCAGTCTGTGATACTAGGCACGAGGGGCTTGTTTTAATCCATATAAAGCTTTCTTCAGCTTGCATACTAAGTCAGGGTTATCAAACAATACGAAACCCTCTAGTTGTTCCATATAGACTTCTTCATTTAAATCTCCATTTAGAAAAGATGACTTGACATCCATTTGATAGACTTTAAACCTTTTATGACAAGCATAGGCAAGAAATATTCTGATAGCTTCTAATCTTGCTACAGGCGCAAATGTTTCATCAAAATCCA
>JASDQU010240473.1:0-15730 GCA_032191745.1 Picea mariana | reverse complement strand
GTATTTCTTCTACCCAGTAGGTTTGACCAATGTTCTTCTCATTCATCATTGACCTGGCCATTTGTTGCACTGTTATGTTTTGCCTCTCAACTACTCCATTTTGTTGTGGAGTTCTTGGGATTGTGTATTCTCTCTTGATCCCATGCTTATCACAGAATTCCTTGAAATCACTTGAAATAAATTCTCCTCCTCTATCTAATCTTACTACCTTTAACCTCTTACCTATTTGATTCTCAGTTAAAGCCTTAAATTTTTTAAACTTCTCAAATGCTTCAGCTTTTTCCTTGAGAAAGGCAACCCAAGTAATTATGGAGTAATCATCAATAATCAGCATGAAGTAGTTTTCTTTCCCTGTGCCTTTCTTTCTTGATGGTCCACATAAATCCATATGAACTAGTTGGAGTGGTTTCTTTTTTGAAGTAGAGCTCTTGGACTTAAACTGTGTCCTGGTTAGCTTTCCTACATGGAAGGGTTTACACATAGAATCTTGGGGCTTTGATATTCTCAGAAGATCTTTTACTGCCTCAAGATTTTTGAGCTTGATTAAGTGGTCAAAGTTTAGATGTCCAAGTATCCTATGCCATAACTAGCTTTCATCATTTTTTCTTAGATGACACTCTTCTCTATCTTCTTTCAGCACATATACATTATTTTTTGTCCTTATGCCTTTGGCCACCACTTGTCCTGAGTTTACAGACTTTATCTTGCAGTCCTTGGATGTGAACATCACTTCATATCCTCTGTCACACATTTGACTTACACTGAGTAGATTATGCTTCAGCCCATCTACAAGAAGAACATCTTGGGCTTTTCCTTTTCCATTGCTTAAACTTACCATCCCTTTACCCTTTATTTTACCTAGAGCATCATTTCCAAAGGTTATGTTTCCTGATTTTATTTCACTTAGAGATAGAAACTTACCTTTGTCTCTCGTCATATGTTTGGAGCATCCACTGTCTATTTACCAAGGGTTCATTTGTCTTTGAGCTGACAACACTAATCCACACTTGTCACTTTCTTTCTTCTTCCAAACCTTGACATTTTCAGCAGGGGATTTCAAATCTGGTTCATAGTTCCTTAAGCGACAGTCAACAGATTTATGTCCATAGTTATGACAAATGTAACATTCTGGTTTATCGAATAAAGGATCATAATGATTGTTATGCTTAACCTATGTCCTTTTCCCATCCATCAAGTGATTTGCAGTCTATGGTGGTTTGTTACATGGTTGTCTCATTCTCTGTTGTGGCAGATATCTATACCTTGAATGTCTTGATTGCTCATAATTTAATTTTAAAGAACAGTTTACATCTTTATGACCAAAGTTAGAACACAAGAAACAATATCCATAGAAAAAATGTTGGTACCTGGAAAAAGTTTGTCTTATTTGAGGAGTTCAATTTATTTCATGCCGATAATTTCTCTGATCTACAGATTCAGTTCCGGTACTTTTTCTTTAATTCCTTCTTGGTAGCTGATTTTCTTTGTTTGTTTCTGAAGAGTGATTGTTGTCAATGTTTGAGGATTTGACAAACTTGATAGGTTCTTTGTTTCTTGGTTGACCACTACTTGATCCCTCTTCATAACCCAAACCAGTTTTCATCTTTGAATTCTTTTGTTGATTTAGAATGGTGGCTAATCCTTTTGAGGCTTTGATACTTGACAGATTCTGATGATACAAGGCTTGAAACCTCTCCAACTCTTTCCTAGTTTTCACTACTTCTTCTTCCAGAGCTTTACATCTTTCCTTCTTTTCTGATAACTATTGTTTTAGAATGTCCTCGATTTTCTTTGCCTCTTCTAATTCCACTTTTAGCAGGGAAAAGTCTTCATCAGACTGTTTACTGTCTTTCTCGAACTGTATCAGCAATTATTTTTGCTTTCTGTTCTTAATTCTGAGTCTGTCGATCTCTTCCAATGCATTGATCAGTTCTCCTTCCATATCAACCACAGCTTCTTCTTCATTAGCCTCACTTCCTATGCTTTTATTATCATTGTCCTCTTTGGCCATAAGTATGAAGTCATTTAGTTTATCTTCAATAGAGGATTCATTGTCTTCATCATCTGAAGGATCATCATCATTGTTTACACAAAGACTTTCCTTCTTAAAATTATTCTCTATAAATAAATTTTTGTGTTTGTGCTTCTCCTCATCATCACATGTCTGATCATTTCTTTTCTGAGGACATTTATTTGCAAAATGACCTATCTTACCACAGTTGAAACATTTGAAAGGCAGTTTAGCTTTGTATTTCCCTGATCCCTTATTTAATCTCTTCACAAATTTTACTTCAATTTCATCAGTCTCATAATCCTCATTCTTGTCTGTCTTAAATGATGCTTCTCTGGAGGTGGTTTTATCTTTAACTATTCTCATTTCATATGCAATCAATGTTCCTATAATTTGATCAAACTCCAAGGTTTTTATATCATTAAGTTCTTCTATAGCAGAGACCTTCGGGTTGAACCTATCTAGTAGAGATCTCAAAATTTTCTGAACTAAAGAAGGTTCCTCAATTTTTTCACAAAGTGCTTTCATTGCATTTACCAGTTCTTCAACTCTCAGAAAGTATTTTACAATAGTTTCATCTTCTTTCATCTTCAGTTGTTCAAACTGTACTTTACCTTCTTATTACCTTCATAACTGCTAATGTGTTTGTCCCACATTTCTTTGGCAGTTCCTAGGTGCATAACTTTTATGAATTATGCTTCTGCAAGCACACTCAAGATAGAATTCATAGCCTTAGCGTTGAAGCTAAATTCTAGCTTGTCATCTTTATTAGCTAGTACAACTGGCTTTACATAACCAGTATCTACCACATCCCAAACATCTACACCTAAATCCATTATGTAGGTTCTCATTCTAACTTTCCAGAAGGCAAAGTTTGTTCCAATGAAAAGAGGAGCCTTATTGGTTGAATTTCCTTCATGGCTTGACATGTTTAAGCTCTAGGATCTACCCCTAGATAAAAGGGGCCAGCTCTGATACCAATTGTTGGACAACTGAGAGGGGGGGGGTGAATCAGTTATTACAGTGCTTAAACAATTATGCTTATTTTAATCTCTTTACAGAGCATTCAATGATAATCACAATAATGCAGGGAAGTAAGCAATAGAACATTCAGCATCATTCACACATATGAGATACACAGAGACAGATATTTCTTGAGGAAACCCATAAAGGGTAAAAACCTCTTCTTCTTTATATGATAAGTAATCTTTACATTATGTACATTATCATACTTATGAGCACCAAATCATAATGAGGCTACAACCTCTGTTTTGCAAGATGCTACTTGTTGAGAGCACCAACTCTCTTGTTTCTCTAGCACCCACTAGAAGGAAGCACTGACTCCCTGGTTTCTCTAGAACCCACTAGAAGGAAGCACCAACTCCCTGGTTTCTCTAGCACCCACTAGAAGGAAGCAACAACTCCCTAAGTGTTCCAACACCAACTTCCAGTCACACAGGCACCAACCTGTATAACAGAGAACAACAGTTCTCCCTTGCACCACCTTGCAACCCTGCCACTCTGGTTTCTTTGGCTACAACCAGATGGAAGCTACAACTCCCTGTGTTCAAGAACCCACTTGAACCTCTAAGGACAACAGTCCTCCCTAGCACCTCCCTGCCACCCTGAAATATAAATCTTTTCTACTAAAACTTATTACAGTGATATAATGTTCATCAATGGCTTACCAGTCTCATCATTGTTCTGCTACACTACTCTGCTCTCCTATATCAGTGTCTCTCTTCCTACATCTTCTTGCACTTTCTGATCTTTTTCTCTTCTCTACAAGTGCACCTCAGCCTTCTTTTACTGTCTTAGCTATGCCTCTCTATTCTTTTCTTATGTTGTGCTTTACGCTCTACGTCTTATTTTGATTCTCTGAATTACACCTCTTTTGTGTATTTAAGCTCTTGCCCATAGCATGCCATTTTCCCGTGTGTGATTCCTCTCTCCAGAAGCCCTCATCTCTTCTTTGTTCTACATTCATATAGTCTCTGTGCACCTTGTGAATAACATATGCGCAATACTTCTGCATGCTCTTCATGTTGAGTGCTCTGCCTAATCATCATTGCAACTCTTTAGCTTCTCTAGTTGTTAAGCCCATGTGTCCATCATCACTGGGTGTTATACTGAGATTCCTTAGCCTGTATAGCAGTCGAGACTCTTTGTCTTCTCTATCACAGTCGAGCTCATCCTCTCTATTGTAGTTATAAGCTTCAATGCTCTTTCATCTGTCAATCACCTCCTGAACAGTCTTCATTCCACTAGCATATGCCTTGAGACTCTTCATCTTCTCTGGTGATCACCCTAAAATCTCTTCCAGTCCTCTGGCAAAAACAATCAGTCATTTCTAGCAGTTACACTGTGAACCTCCAAAAACCACATCATCAATTGAATCGCCACTGATCAATTAACTGTGAAGAGCTACATTATCCCTTCGATCATATTCCCAAATAACCTGCACCATTGGATCATAAATGATGGGTCTCACACTTATTTCACCATTTTGCAATTCGGAATTTCGGCATTCCGGCATTCCTGTGGTGAGGCATCTCGTCTCTCCAAGTCACGGTCTCCGAAATAGAGATTAGCTTCATGCTACCTCCTCCCTTGAGCCTTCGTCGATGTGACCATAGGTTATGACCAGGGGCCAATTCTGAACACGCATTTCGCATTTCGCGTTTCGGGGATTCTGTGATGAGTCATATCGACTCTCCATGTCCCAACCTCCGAAATGGAGCTTGTCTCTTTGAACTCTTCTCTACAGCTCTTCGATGATGTGACCACTAGTGGTGACCAAGTGCTTATCCAAATAGCACTTTCGCAATTTCGCATTTCGGCACTTCGGGACTCCTATGATGAAGAGTCTCGACTCTTGACTCCTCCAACTCCCGGTATCCAAAACTCCAGTCGATGTGTTTGTTTTAGGATTTTCGACGTTTTGTATTTCGACACTTCGGGACTCTTGTGATGAAGAGTCTCAACTCTTGACTCCTCCAACTCCCATTATCCGAAACTCCAGTTGATGTGCCTGTTTCAGGATTTTTGGCATTTCGCATTTCGGCACTTCGGGACTCTTGTGATGAAGAGTCTCGACTCTTGACTCCTCCAACTCCCGGTATCTGAAACTTTGGTTGATGTGCCTATTTCAGGATTTTTGGTGTTTCGCATTTCGTCACTTCGGAATTCCTGTGATGAAGATTCTCGACTCTTGACTCCTCCAACTCCCGGTATCCAAAACTTCGGTTGATGTGCCTGTTTTGGGATTTTCGGCGTTTCTCATTTTGGCACTTCGAGACTCCTGTGATGAAGAGTCTTGACTCTTGATTCCTCCAACTCCCGGTATCCATAAATCCAAAATGTAGTCTTTGTTTGTGATACCTAAAATGGAATTTTAGCTTATGATCTTGCCATGCAATCATCATTGTCCTGTTGGTCGTGATCTTTGTCATCAATGACACACACGTATACTCTGCACTCTGTGTACACCTCTGCACTATCTCTTCTGGTCTTCACAAGATTTCTCTGTTGCATCTTCCCAAAATACTTCTGGTGCCCGCCTGGCACATTATACCTATATTCAAGCCATCATCGTTGTTGTACTTTCCATCAATGACAAGCATACGCTACCTGTAAAACATGCCAACAATATTATATCTCAAGAAGAAATTCTCATATACCCTAAATGAATTAGAGCTATAGCTCAACTCCCATTACCCCACAACAAAAAGGCTATGCAATCCTTCTTTGGGAAAATCAATTTTGTGAGAAAGTTCAACCCCGATTTCGCTGAAACTATCAAACCCCTACAAAAAATGATCTGGAAAGATGTTGAATTTAAGTGGGATGATGAACAAAAAAGTGCTTTCAGCAGTATTAAGGCTGCAATATCTCAGGCTCCAGTGTTGAGAAGTCCCAACTTTAGGAAATATTTCTTCCTCTATACTTTTTCCTATGACCAATTATTAGTTGTAGTATTGACTCAGAAGGATGCTGACAATAATGAGGCCCCGGTCTCATTTATGAGCACTAATCTCCAAGGGGTCAAACTAAATTACCCTTCTATAGACAAGCAAGCTTATGTAATATACAAGGAAGTGAAACACTTCAGATATTACATCCTAAAGAACCATACCAAAGTCATCGTGCCTCACCCTACAATCCAATCCCTATTCACTCAAAAGGAGATGGGGGAAAGAAGAGGAAACTAGATGGCAGTAGTCCAAAAATTTGATCTAGATATAAAACCTGCTAAACTGGTTAAGGGACAAGGATTATGTAAACTAGCAGTTGAAGCCTAGGACCAAGTAAATGAATACCTCGGGTGGGATAATGAATTGGCATTATGGTGTGGTGAATATTCATACGTCTCCCCAGGGAAAGAGTCTTGGTATGAGAAACTAACTTATCTCATGCATCATGGGACTTGCCCAAAAAACCTAAATCCTAGGGAAAGGAGATCTCTCAAGTTAAAATCAACACAATATCGCTTCATAAACTCAATACTCTTCTGCATTAATTATGATGGGGTACTTTTAAGATGTCTCAAATGTGAAGATGCAGACAAGGTTCTGAAGGAGTTCCATGATGGTCCTGCAGGTGGACATTTCATAGGGAACACCACCACTCACAAAATACTGAGAGTTGGCTATTATTGGCCTACTCTGTTCAGGTATGCTCACATGTACGCTATAAATTGTAAAACTTATCAAATGAACGTGGGGAGGGAAGAAAGTGCAGTTGTCCCACTCCAACATGTGTCCATCTCCAGGCCATTCAAGCAATGGGGATTAGATATTGTAGGAGAAATTACACTGAGTTCTTCAAAACAACATATATACATACTGATTGCCACAAATTATTTCACGAAATGGGCAAAAGCCATCTCTCTGAATCATGTAAACGAAAAGGTGGTGATCCAATTCATAGAACAACAATTGATTACAAGGTTCGGTATGCCTTCCGTCCTTGTTTTTGATAATGTCACTTACTTCTCTTCCACCCTATTAACATAGTTTTCTTTAGAAAAAGGAATTATAATCAGATACTTTGCAAACTGTTATCCACAGGGGAACGGAGTGGAAGAATCAACCAATACCAACCTAGTGAGGATATTTAAGAAAAAAGTTGTAGACAACCAGAGGAATTGGCACAGTTCACTTCATAATGTCTTATGGGTCGATAGAGTAACACCCAACGAAGCTATAGAGAATTCCCCATACTTTCTGGTATACGGACAGGAATCCATTCTCCTGAATGGGCTATATCTTTCGTCTCTTCATCTTGCTCAGGATTCTAAAGGACAACCCTCATCAGTTATACAACAAAGGATTGATAACCCCCTCATGTTAGAATAAGAAAGGGAAAAAGAAAAATCAAATTTCATAGCTCATCAGCAGATAGTTAAAAGGTGGTTTGATAAGCATAAGGCCAAGGAGAACAATTTTGAAGTAGGAGACTTAGTCCTGAAATAGGATAGAGCAAATGAGCCGAAGGGAAAACATTTGAAGTTTCAGAATCTATGGCTTGGACCTTTTTAGGTAGATGAGAAAATTGGGGTATGCACGTATCGGTTTCAAAATCTAAGGGGGGAACCTGACACCCTCACGGTGAATGGCCAAGCCCTAAAACAATATTTTCATTTAATAAAAAAAAAATGTGTGTGTTTTCATGATATTTTGTTTTTAGGTCGGTTCATTGCGGAGTGCATTTTTGTTTTTTGTTTCTTGCTATAGTACTTATGCACTTTTGAATTTTTTTTTTAGCAAGACATTGGTTGACCTCAGTTCATGTGATATGACAAACTTTTTTATTGACTCATCACTTACATACAACACAAGAAGCATTGGGAGACCTGTGGTTGTTTTAAAGAAGTTTTCTATCTAACCTGTGCAGATGAAAAAACTTGGAAAAGTGATGAAGTGTCTATCTGGTGGTCTGGTAAAACCTACAGGGAAAGGTGGTGAGATGGAAAGGACTACATGTACCTCAAGACAGAGCTAGAAAAAAATTCACCTTAACCATCTCATATTTGCAAATAACATGTTTCCTCCTCTCCCACTCACTTAGGGCATTCTGTCGAAATAAAATCAATTATATCAAACGAGTGCAAACTAGGAGAGGGTATGCAGATAACTCTGTCAAGGCTATGGATGCTCGCTGGCAGAGGAGAAATAGCGTAGCAAGTGAATGATGATAACTAAAAGGCCTGGTGCTAGTGAATTCTTTACTCAACTCTTGTCAAAGAGGTCGTGGGTTAAGGTTACAAGAAACGACGGTGGAATAAAGTTTGAAACCCTACAGGCAAGCCCAAATGCACCAACCAGGAAATTTCAAATGCAAGGATAGAAGAGGCTCTTAAAAAAAATAAAAACCAGTTGAGTTTGTAACCAGATTTTGCATCAATTGAGCCTGAGGTATGAACAAATATTTTTCTTTCGCCCAGTAAGCCACCATTTGTTGAGCACTTAGCACACCCTAAAAATCCTTATCAATTTTTTCTCACATTTTGGGTACCACTTTGTCTGTTGCACTGTTTGACTCGATTTCATTTTGGGAAATGTTTTGTCCTTGTTTATTTTCATGAATCTTGTCACCTATCCAGGTTTGTTTGAACTTGTGAAAACCCATGACTAAAATACCTTAACACCTAAATTAAGAATCAATAGCCAAACACTGCACCCAACGCGCTCAGGTTCGGCATCAAAAAGAATTCAAGTAAGTATAGAAACCACTCGGAAAACAATAGTGGTCGAGCATCAATCTTCATCAGCATCGACAGAAGGAAGTTTTGGTTTGCGTCAAATTTTTCACATAAAGGTTTGAGAGATAGTCGATGCCCGACACGCTTTATCGAAATTGGGGAAAACTTAGAAGTATCACAAAAAAAAAATTGACCACGATAAATTTATCACCGATCGTCGATCGCCAATGCATTTTCAGCATCGAGACTTTTTCAAGGGAGCTAATTCGAGAGCGTTTTGGTAGGCTTATATCCGATAACCAATCCTTGACACTTTTCGGCATCAGCAAGCTAGAATTTGGTTTTAGAACGAATACCTTAAGAAAATTCCTAACTTCGACTAATATGATCGAATTAAGTCACYAGTCTCCAACACAATGTGTCTTTACCAAGTAAGAGGGTCATACGGTCTAGTTATATCTCAAGTCATTCTTGGTTCCCTAGGTCTGAGTCACACCTCTAAGTCAACTTTGTCACGTCATCATTGTACGATAAGATTGATCGGTGTCAGAGATTTTGTAGGAGGATATCAATGAAAACATTCGTAGCACAACCTCGATCCCCGATCCACCCACTAAAAGAGCAACACGACGGGACATTTTCAGCATTAGATATGATCAGATTTTGGGCATTTAAGGATCTAATTAATACCCGATCCTGCATTAATTGCTACCTTGTTCACCAATCACAACAACATGCTTGAAATCACCAATAGATGACATCACCACCTGTGCTTCCACTGTCAACCCATGATGAATTTAAGTTCTAAAGATTCGGCAGTAGATTTATTGAATTTTCACTCATAACCTGAATTGAATGGTTGATGTGACATGGTAAGATATTTCCTTTTTAAAATCTCTTGAACCATTGTGAACAAATTCATTCTGTGTGTAAGAGAATTTCATAGCATCCGAAGGAGAAAAATGAAAACTCGAAGGCAATATCAACCCCATGTTTATCAAAAAACCAAGTTTTAACAAGCTTCAGAGGTATGTATCCAAGTCGGTCAATTCGTTGGCTATAATTTATATGTGTTTGTCCAAGTTTTTTTCACAGTCTCTAAAAATATGATTAAGTTGCAAGAACAATGTTGCCAAGAAATCAAACCACCAGATGCTTGTCGAGAGAACCAAAGCTAAAAGAACTAGAAATAGGTGAAGGTTATTCTCCAGGGACTGTGAGGCAATTGGAGTACGTCCCTAAACCAGAGCCTGTCATCAAGACAACAACAAAGAAAGTTTTCATCCAGCCTCCGACCTTTGACAATATAGAGGAAAGCATTAGATCCAAGGTGGCGCTCCCACAATGGAGGGATCTCTTCAACGTGATTAACATATAGGAATACTCGAAGTATATCCCACACAGTGACCCAGACGTAAGGGCGCTCGATGACCAAGTGTTTCCCAACATCTGATGGTCATATCTACACATGGTGGTGAGAATAACCCTTTTTTTCCCCTGTATAGAGGTCTTGAAGTGGCTCATCAACCACATTGATGGGTAGAAATGATTGATTAATGATGAGAATGGTGGGTGCGTCGGGGTTTTCCTCCCGACAGAGGTCCAAAAATACTACAAGCTCAGGGACCTGGAGGAGCGGCTCAACACAAAATTTGTGGTCAAGTTATATGAACTCCAAGACATAATCTAATTGATGGCCTCATGGTGGAGGGAATACAAGAAAATCACAAATCAGAGCAATGGATGGTATGGGACAATTAACCCGAGGGAGCCATACATCTATTTGATGGCTCTCATCTTTCGTCTATATGGGGAAAAAGATTTCTCCAAGTTTTCGAAAGATTGGATTCCTTTGGCATACATAGTCACAATCATCAGGTGAAGCTTCAACTAGGGAGCAATAATCTCCAAAAAATTAAGCACCTATATGTAGCAGGCCCAAATGTCGAAGGAAGGAGAAGCACCAACTTTTTGCATGGCCTCGTACCTGCTCAATGTCATGTGCGCTAGAAACGTCTTCGCCAGCATGAATCTAAGATGGCATGTTGGAGAGCTCCCGGTCCACATCTACTTCAGCGTGCTATGGGAAAACAAGTATAACAAATCTTACTCCCTCATCTACGATGAATTCATCGCCTGAATTTATTTTATTCTTTTTTAAGAAGGAATGCCCAAGGCTATCGGCGGCAGCCAAGAAAATGATATCCAAGGTAGTCCAATGGTATTTGGACAAGAACACCACCTACATCAGGGTGTTCGGTGCCACTGGAGAACCACATATTCTACCATCTCATGTCCCAGACTGGCTCGTCGTAGGAGAAATATGTTATCAGACCATCTTGTAAGGTTATAATGCCACATTGGTCAAAGACAAGAAGTGGGCTTTCATACCCTATGGTTTCCATGTGGGGTTCTATTTGGTAAAGGATACCGCTCAATCCAAACAAGAATGGATGAGCCAACTCGAATTCAAGTTCCCAACAAGATGATCCTGCAAGCACAATCTAAAGGGTCTAGTGTTGCAACATGCTTCCCAAGGGATTGTTGTTGACACCGGAGGCACAGGAAAGGGGATTTATCCTAATGGAAAAGGAACAGAGAGTAATTGATGAGCTACAGAATGACCTAGACCTTGTAGAGATGAAAAGGGTTCCTGCCAACAACCCAATCGAAATCCGAAGAGGTCCAAGTGACCCAGAGCCAATACAAATTGAAGAGATCATCGGGTTAGATAACCCTAAAGTTTCAACGCCACAGGCCAGATCACCAAGGGACGTTTCGGCTCAACCTGAGATAGCCAGGACATCAGGGAGAGAAAGTGCACCAAACCCCTTACATGACTTAATAACTATCTATGATGAGGAGGAGAGTTCGTAGGTTTCTCTGGTGACTCTGGTATAGATTATAGAGAAAAAGGAACTCGAGAAAGTATCTTCCCCAGCTCCCAATGCTCCAACTCAAAGCCTTCCACAGAGTGACCAGGAGGTTGAAAGTGTATTAGACACTGAGCTACTTGATACACTAGGAACCCAAGTGGACAACCCGAAATATGAGATAGGATTAGGTGAGCAAGGGGAATAAATGCCACAGCAGGAAATTGGCATCTCAACAGTCGATTATCAAGTAAGTACCAAGCCTGCCCTTGATGCATCAATCTTGGCCAGTACTTTACCTCCTGATGAGAAACAACCAAAAGCCAAACTTTTAGGAAATATGGAAGAGGTTCAAGAACCCGGTCTTGAACAAGTATACACAATTGAGAGCCTAGGAAACATGCTTACTTAGGGAAGCCAACAAATCCCTAAACCCGTGGATGAGGTCTCTGATATACAAGCCATCTCTTATGGCTGAAAGAGGAAATCCATCATGAAGAGAACCACCAATAAGAGGAGGATTACTCTGGACATCTCCATCCTCATCACCATAGAGGAGAAATTGATTAGCATGGAGAATTCCAAGACGTCCGAGCTTATTGGTGCAGGGATGGAAATCACAGATGCCACCCTAGATAGAGAAAAGAAAGATGAAGAGGAGTTGGTCATTGCGCTAAAGGATTTGGAGCATCTGCGCCATTTGGAGAAATATTATCAAGACTCCACGTAGGACATTGTGTTCTTGAGAAGTGAATTCCAAGATGCCTATAGTAAATTCACAAATGAGCGGCACCTCTTCACTGCAGGGATAGTCGATTTCCAAGAAGACACCCTTATGGAATTGGAAACGTACAAGGACATGGAAATATGGTATGAGAAAACACACCAAGCAGTGGAAAGGATCGATTACATCAGTGCGGTTCAACAGGGCTGAGACGTCAAAGAGCATGGCATTTGGGTACTAAGGGATAGCAGCATCGACCGCATAAATAAGTCGGTCAAATATTGGGTGAAAATGGCCCAAGAACCTCATAAGGAAATCCAAGAGAAATGGGTCGAGTGTGAAATGAGCTAGACCAAGGTCAATCGGGTGATGAGAGACATTGGCCTCCCAGAATTTGGCACACCTGAGGACTTTGTCGACTTCCATGACATAGTCAAACTACATGTCGAACAAGACTCATCATGGGTTGCAGAGATAGAAAAGGTGGAGAACATGGCGCTAAGTCAAGTACATCAGTTCATGGAGCACCCGACCAAGGCTTGGACAGTGTTACAGCAGTTAAGTGCTAAAATATTCAAGTATCAGGAACAGGCGGTAGAGATAAAGGAGATCCTTTCATCCCTGATGAACCAACACAGATTCACATATGACAACACATGCGAGGAACTTTTTGTCAAATGGTCATAGTATGAGAAGAGTCATACACTCAAGTGAAACTGTTTGATGACTCTTAGAAGATTGAGAGATGAAAGTGTCATGTAGCGATGTTTTGTTTTACTTAGCTTACACTTTTGATAGTTATTTTTAGTTAATAATTTGTTATAAATAGGAGGATCGACCTGTTAGAAAGGGTCGATGGTTTTTGCAAAGACCCTCATTTTTGGATTTGTAAACTATTTCGTAGCTACCTTAATTGAGAAGTCTTGTTTGGTACCAGAGACAAGTTTATGTTTATTTTTCATCAAAATCATGTGTGATTGGATCTAAGGAAGAATTATTTCTAATGTTATCTCATGAATGGATGTTTTAATGAGTAAGACCCTATGAATATGTTGATAAGTTATCTGATTCAATATTTTTACAGTTCTTGTCTCTAATGATGAAAAGTAACTTGTTGTGTTAATGTGTGATCAATGACTAGAGCTAAGGAAACTATTTTTCTTGCCATCATTTATTACATGTATGTATTCTTATGATAATTTTATCTCAATCAATAATTGGAACACCAGCAGGTTAATGTATTAGTACTAGGCTTGTTGTAGGTGTAAGAATCATTGTCTACATGCTTGAGTATGAGTGTTATCTCGAGCTCACCCTTCTTCAGTAGTTAATCCTTCTCCCCATTGTTACCCAGTTGGTTTATACTAGCACATATCTTGTATCGAGTCCACCTATAAGAGAAAAATACAAAAAAGAGAAAGTTCAAACTGAAGGAGGATTTTTCGCGAGAAGATATCATGTAG
Organism: Picea mariana; assembly: GCA_032191745.1. NCBI lineage: Eukaryota > Viridiplantae > Streptophyta > Pinopsida > Pinales > Pinaceae > Picea > Picea mariana. The sequence continues at coordinate 1,956 of JASDQU010240473.1, read as the reverse complement.
ATCACTACGTAAATCCCATCGATTAATTGGTCTATTCACATAGATCTAGAGAACCATTCCACCATTAAGCGTTGCAGATTCTAATTGGGCCTCAGTGGTGGGTTTGGTTCCTACTGTTGAGTTAAATGGATTTAGGACCCCTCAACAGAAAGGTTGGAAGAAAAAGACGGGATCATTGTAGTTTTGGAAGCAGAGATTCTCACATTGAGAAGGGACTTTCAAAAGAAAAACATGCAGAACATAGAAAAACTCAAAAGTATTGGACTATATTATTAGAAATGAAAGGCCAAATAATGACAAGTCTGGACTTGGATACAATCAGACAAAAAAGGGATCAAGCTCCAAAAAAAAATATCAAGAAAAAAAACCAAGAAGCTATGTAGATATAGTCAGAGGAGACAATAATTTTTACAAGGAACATCACAGAGACACTCATCCACCCAGAAGATTCAGATTTCGGAATCAACGACATTCAGAAACAAGAAGGCCTCAAGAAGAAGAAGGGTTCAGAAGAGTAACTCATTTTATAATATCTACAACACCCAAGTATCAAACTATATTTATTTTTTTGTGTTATTCATGTAACAATTTTGGACATAAGGTTGTGAATTGCAAAATTAATAACAGGAACATAGACAATTGTGAAAGTTATGCATGAAATTATTAATCAAGAAGGTTGAGTGAAACATAGAACATAAACTACAACAGGTTTGAATCCTTGAGTACTGAGATGGGAAGCTACAAGTGAAACAACTTTGGACACATGTTCAAAGATTGCAGAATGACAGTTCCTCCAAGAGAATCACAACAGAATAACAATAGTTATAGATAAGAACCTCAAAGAATATGGATAAGAAAGTAGAATCAGCTCAACAATGAGGCATGCACACTTCCTCTACAAGATAAACACAAGAAACGTGGTTGGTATGTTGACAGTGGCAGATCAAAGCACATGATAGGTGATAAGGATAGGTTTATGACCTTGAGAAAGGAAAGAAATGGATCAGTCTCCTTTGGAAACGGTGACTCGACTAGAATTACTGGAAGAGGAACAGTGAGAATTGGAAACAAGGATACCAAGGCATAAAATGGTCTACTAGTGGAAGATATGAAACATAATATTCTAAGTGTAATTCATGTGTGACCAAGGTCACAAAATTTTGTTTGATTCATAGAAGTGTGAGATAAGAAAAATAGGTTCAAGAAAATTGGTTGCAACAGTTGTAAGAACTTCAAGAAACATATATGTATTAAGTGAAATTGGGAATGAAAAATGTTGTCTAGGAAAGGAAAATGAAGTTTGTCTATGGCACATAAGAATGGGTCACATAAACTTTAATAACCTTGTCATATTTAGCAAAAAGGAAATGGTCAGATAAATTCCCCAGATCACGAAGCCAACCAACACTTTATGCAAGCATTGTCAACAAGGAAAACAAAAAAATACCAAGTTCAAATCAAAGGAATACTCCACAAAAAGACCGTTGGAAATTGTGCATATTGATCTAGTTGGACCAACTAGAACAAAGGGTATAAAGGGTGAGAAATACTTCATGTTTGTTATCACTGAAATTTCGTCCGCACAGGGCGACAAGAACTCAACATCATCAGCACAGAAAAACAGTCATTCATGGCACAAGGATCAGTTCCATAGCACAGCAAAAGAGCCAAAACTATACAAAAATGGCTAAAAAATTAAAAAGCGCATTGCACCCACTGAAAACGAGTGCATGCGCGCAATATCATCGTATATCGGGCACATAAGCGCGGTTGTGGGGTGAAAAACCTGCGCGCCTGCCAAACGGCGCATTTATGAAGCTGGTCGGCCTCCCAACCACTATTGGATCGGCTCCCAAGTCGATTTGACATCAAATCCGAGCTCAATCTGTGTGGGGAGGCTGGTCAAAGACCTAATGGTGCCCTAAAGAGCCCCTTTTCACATTCAAAGGGGGTTGC
>JASDQU010240472.1:145698-172879 GCA_032191745.1 Picea mariana | reverse complement strand
GTATGCAATGGTCTGTACTAGATCAAACATTGCACATGCAGTGGGAGTTTTGAGAAGGTATATGTCAAAACCAGGGAAGGAGCATTGGACAGTAGTAAAGAGGGTATTCAGGTATCTTCGTGGCACTACTAGTTATGGATTGTGCTACCAAGGAAGACCAGGATTGGACAGAGTGTTGGACATACATGGTTTTGTTGATGCAGACTAGGTTGGAGATATGGATAGCAGAATATCTATAAGTGGGTATGTGTTTAAACTATTTGGATGAGAAATCAGTTGGATCAGCAAAATATAGGCGGTATTGGCACTCTCAACTATAGAAGTTGAATACATGGCAGCCACTCATGTAAGCAAGGAAGTAGTATGGTTACAAAGATTATGTTTTGGTATTGGGTTGGTACAACAAGCAGTGAGATTAGATTGTGATAGTCAGAGTGAAATATTCCTGGAAAAGAACCGAGCTTATCATTCGAATACAAAGCATATTGATGTTCAGTATCACTTTGTGTTTTAGGATTAATCCGTAAGTGCGGACATAAACCGATCTCCCTAGATCCATCTGGATCTAGAAAAAAACAGGACAGAATAATACTCTTTCCCTAGATTTAGATTATTGAATGAACTAGGAGGCAAGAATCATGAACGTACCTTATGATCGCTTCCTTGGGTCTCTGTTGTACCAGCTTCGCTCCAATGCTCTTGTGCCGCCAAGACCAGGATAGCTCAAACCAATTGAAGTGAAAACAACTCAATATATTCAACAGTTAATCTATACATATGATCAAGGAGTTATGTAAAAAAGTGACATTAGCTTTATGGGAAAGGGACATATTACTGTATTAAATTGATAGAAAGAAAGACTTACAACCTGAGCCTTGATGTTGCAAACCTCCTTTCGATGGCTCCTAGCTCTGACACACACACTTGCTCATGCATGAAGAAGATCAACCACTTTTGATAACCTTGCTGGTGTCTCTAGCCGTTGTAGCATCAGTGCTTCATACAATATTACACTAATTCTCCAATAAATCTCTTGCTAGTTTGCTACTTAACCTTTTCCATGAGCATTCCCCTAAATTTATAAGAGAGAATGGATTAGTTACTTGGATAGGAATAATCCCAAGATATCAGGAAAGCTAGTACTTAGATAACCATTCGAATGCCATCTCATCCTTCTAGAAGATTCCCTTCTAGAAGGTTTGAGAATCTATCTTTTTCTTTTCTTTAGAAGATGTTCACACCCTAACAATTAGGTACAGTGTGAACCCCTCGCACCCTGCCTTAAGGCAGCCTGCAAGAATCATGCATTCTCGCAGGCAAATATATTGACAGCCTGCGAACCTCCCTTAAAAATGTGATTTCTGGAAAGAGACAAAGGTAACTTTTCTCAGGAAAGAGTGCTAATGAAGAGCCTGAGTCCACCAATATCATCACATCATCATGACGACCAAAATTATGGATAACACTTTGTGAGAGACATGGTTGAGGAAAACAAGGTGTTGCTGGAAAAGGTTGAAACTTTGAAGAATGTTGCAGATTCATTGACAAAGTCTATGAGCACAGAAAAGTTCTCCTGGTTTAGAGTAACAATGGGCATTGTGGCCCTGGATTATTGAATATATAATCCCCTGGACCCCTGGATGCAAACAAAACAATAAGTGAGAGAATGTTGGGTATGTGTTATATTCTTTGCATGTGTGTGTGTGGGCATGTCGAATATGACAACTACGTCTGATGATCCCTCGTAGTAGTGCTTTGCTTGTGTCATGTGTAGCAGGTGCTTTCCTAGGGGGGTCCTACGGGGGGGTAGGTATGCACCCCCCCTGGTTACGCGCAGCGTTTGGGGCAACANTATATATGCATTGCTTTACTTCACAAGTTTAAAACTTACAAGAATATCCATTGATTTTCCTTTACAAGACATTCAGACTCGAGAGCAGTTGAATACTAATATTCCTCTACTCTTACTTAGACCTTTGTCAACCTTACATCACCTGTCCTGTAGCATTGCACTTCCATTTACATATCTTTTGTGCCTCATCCAATTGCATAATATTCACCTAATTCTATGTCTAATGGATCCTAGGATTAATCTAGAACAGACCCACACAATTCTCAATTATGGAATCTTATCCCCTTTATAGGAGTCCCTCATACAACATTCTTTGTAGAGTGATCTTATGCTTATTAACAATGCCTTATTAGTAAGCTCAAACTCTCTTTATTTGTCAAAATATTGTACTTCAAGTGTGCCTCTATTATTATGCATAGGCACTATCCTGATCATATACACTCTTGCTTACACAACAATCACCTTTGGCACTCACTTCTATCGTTTGGGAGAGTTTCTCCAAACTTTGACACTATTTGGAAAAATATTCACATGGAGTATTTACATGGTTCATGGAATTCCAATTCCCATTTTCCTTCTAAATTTATGGAGCAACATGGTGCTCCTCTCGATTACTTTTCCAATGAATATAATCATTCTTCAATCTAATTTATGAGCCAAACGTTATGGCTTCCTGAAATTCCATTCTACTCAATGGTGTCCTTCAAGTTCACCATAAATGTTTCTTCTACTTCCTTTGGGATCCTTTGGATAAAAACTAAAATACATATGGATATATGGATTCTCCTATCCAATATATTTCCAATGACTACTTCCTTTCCTAATTAAGAGCAACGAGAATAAAGTTATAGTCAATTGAATATTTCCAATTCCCCCTTTTGCGCACCTTCTTCTAAGTGAAAAATAATATCAAACACCAACTTTGGCCACCTTTTAGTGGTAATGATGTTAGGATCCAAGGAAAACTTTATGCATTCCATGGATGATACTTCTAACACTAAATTCATAACAACTCTCATATTTTCAAACCGATGCTCTAGTCAAAATATGCAACAATCTGGAAATAACAACTTTGCCCCTTTGGGATTTCTCCTGCCTTAGCAATTTTATCTCTGTTTATGCATCCCTATACCAAATCCTTTGGTATTTTGACATAATATCAATTGGGTATTCCCATTACTACCTTCGGAACAATCTGTCACAATTTCACCCTTAACTAGGCTCCGAAATCTTAGTTACGACCCATAAAAGTTTTGATTGTTTTACATTTTTATTCATGTATGATATAAGTGTCTTCTTCCTCTTCCTACACATTTTTACATACCCATTTTACAAATATTTCTCCATGGTTTCCTTATATGGTTCATAATATTTCTATAGACTTCTCTTGTACCCAAAATGAAATTTTGAGCTAGGAGTTATGCCCTCCGGAACTAAATGGGTGTTGAAATTTTACTTTGACTATTCCGGCTGTAACTTTCTTGTACGAGCTCCATTTTGTGAATAGATTATCTCAATGGAAATATCTCTCCAAGTTATTTTATTTAATCTATAGAGACTTAGTGTACCTTCATATATTTGGTTATCATGGATGTAAGTCATCGTTTAGGGCCTCTAAATCTCCCTACAAGTCAATGACGTTCAAAAACCTGAAAAACTCAGATAAATTTGATTGTTCTACTGTCATAACAACTCTTTAAATATGAGCCTCCGATCCCAAATCAAGTGAAATATAAACCATTGATCTAACTCTATCTGTCATCAATGATCGATGTTCTCCTTTGGGCATGCACAACATTTTCCCAAAATTAATGACTCGACCGTCTTCCATCAACCCATTCCTTTATCAATTGATTTGCAACACAACACTAAAAAACCGACTCGACCATTTATCATCGGTCATCAATGATTATGTCTGTGAACTTGAAATTTTTCTCAAATCTCCATGACACTCAATCATTGGCCATCAGTGATCGATCATTTCTAATTATAATAAATTGTTAAACTGACTGACCTGATCGTTGGTCGTTGGCCATGATCAACAATCCCTATTGAATGACAGAACATTTCTTCAAATAAGACAACCCAACCGTCAACAATCAATCATTTGTTAGTTGACGTGGAAACTATTAAAGTTGCATGAAAGGTGGATTTTGACATGAGATGAAACATAGAATCTAATATGGCACTCTAGCATGACACATGGATGATGATGTGGCATGACACATCATCACCCTCTTTCCTTCATCGACCATAAACCATTTCCTTTGGATGACGCAAACACCTTGTTGAATCAGATGACACCTAACCATCGACCCATTAGCCATCGATGATTTCTCTTTCTTGATCAAAACACTTCGCGAAATTGGTCGACCTGACCATTGGTTGTCAACGATTCCCATCGATGACTGAAACACTTCGTCGACCCTACCGACACCCAACCATTGGTTGTCAATGATTCCCATCGATGACTAAAACACTTCACCAACCCTACCGACAGCCGACCATCAACGATCAATCATTATTGATTTCCTTTAGCTAACTCTGAGACTTAGAAATTTTCTTTGCCAATCTTTGATTAATCTACATTGTCGATCTATTATTCTATTTTATCTCATTCATTGATCCATCAAACTTCACCTAACTTTGTCGAAGAGTATTGATCATTGATTTTCTCTCTTTTCAAGCTCCAAGAGAAAATCCTGACCATCGATTTTCTTCAACTTCAAAACAAACGAAAAAAGATCATGGTCATTGATCGAACCTATTTTCGCAACAACTAAAATTGAATATTGGTCGTCGATTGACTTCACCTTTCAAATGATCAAAACCTTATAAGTTTTTAATTTTATCTCAATGAATCTAATCCATTTATATTCGATATCAAACATGATCTCAACCATCAATTCACTAAACTCTGTTCAACACTACAACGACTATTAAAACACAACATCCAACCTTCCAAGTCGATTTTAACTCTACAACTTTGCAGATTGATGCCCCTATATCATCTCTGAGAGGGTTCTAAGAAAATTTCACTCGATATTGTCCCACAAATTTGGGGATTTCACTCTCATTTATGTTTTTTCCCCAAATTCGCACAGTATGAAGTCTACAACAACAAATTTCACCAATTTTCTTTGGTTCTTAGCCCATACGGGTCCACTGTTGAACCAAAATCTTTGATACCATATTTTAACATACCCAACCTCCATCTGAGCAACATTACGAGTGGAAAACACATTCAAAATAATATTTACTCCTAATTAATTTCTTGTATCTTACCATATACATATCACACACAAATTTGGTTATTTGACCGATACCATATTCTAAATGCATCTAACAACATAATTAAAAATGTTAATGCAATTGTTCAAGGAAAAAGAAAACACATAGCATTTATGTAAACCATTTTCACAATGGAATAAACATAATAACAGAACAAAGAAATGATCTGTAAGCATAATAAATAACTAGTTGCATAGAAAGGATGAACCTCCCAACCATAGGTGTTGTTGATCATTTCCTCTCATAAACAGGCCACCCCTGAAATGAGGCTATGAGTCCACAAGGATATCCATCCCTCTCACCATCCACTCTCTACACATAGATAATCCTTGAACCTAGGTTCCACTCTATACCCAAAAACCTTCACAACCCAAGGAATGACATCCACCTTCATTGCACTCAGTCCTTCCCACTTTTGTCAAGGTCTCCACTGCATCTGGTTGACCAAGCATCCTCCTAGCTACTCCAAGGGTGCTCACAACAACCTTCACAAGGCTCTTGAGCCATTTCTTCCATAGAAAACACTTCATAGGCTTACAACCTAATTTACAGGCACACAAGTCTCTCTCTCAGCATAAAACACAACCAAGAAATGGCTTCCTTTAAACACAACATGAATGGTGATGTTTTGAGGCACTCAACTCCTCTCTTTCCATCCAAAAACTACATGTTAAAACTACCCTCTATGCAAAAACACGATGGTCCAAAAACTACCCCCTTGGCCATATGAATTTCCTCTCTTGTTTTCTTTCTTGACTTGACTTACACTTTTCCCCAAGCTGATTGTACTCATGCCCATGCTCTTCAATAACTATGGGATTTGAATCCTCACACCCACACTCTTAGATGAGTTTAATGATTGGATTTATTAACACTTAACAACAAATAGAATGTTTATACACAATGATGAATATATATAAGGAATGTGGGTGTCATATCCATCTTATTCTATCACCTGTGCATCAACAACATCACAACATAAAATATGAGGAAAGTGTACCATGCTTATAGATACCAAGTAATATCCATAAGTCTAGCCATAGAGACTTATTCTATCTAGTTTTTCCAAGCCCTATTGAACTAACTATTCCACACCATTTATTGATCTTCAACATTAATGCACCCCACATTGTACTTTAGTGCACCTTCAAATTTAGTCCATGACTTGCACTCCCTCTATTTCCAAACCAAAATTCCTTTGCTTCATAGATATTGTTCTCTCATTTCAATTGTATTCATCCACGAGTTACAAACAATTTTAACACTATAACCACCATATACATTGATTGAATTCCTGTAAGGAGATGAGCCATATAATTTAATGGCTTGTGTGTATATAGATTCATCAAGGAAGTACCATTACTTTTTGATATCTGAACTATCTTTGGAGCTAAAAGTTTGAAATGGTAGCTCATATAAAATCATCAACAGTCGACCTTCTTCTCAGGTCGACCTTTTAGGCTTTTGAAGTGAAGCATTGAAATCAGGAAAATGTTTTGTACTATGCAAATGGGCATGTAGTGGACCATCCAGTTTTTCAAAAATAGACAATACTAGCATTCTCATCCACACCATGTGTAATAAATGTGCTACAACCACAGTATGAAATAGCTTCCAAGAAATTGTAGCCATTGTTGTAATTGAAACTGTGGATCAGGAACTGCAAAAAATCGTTTTGATGGGAGGAATTGATGGATAATTAATATGTTAAATGAAAACCTAAACCCCTCTTTTTATATTAACACTTACTATATAAAATTCTTTCTTGGATGCTTGGCTTGGGCCTGGCATACATCGCAGAACCTCTACTTACATTTGGATGCTCATCACACCATCGACGTACATTCAGATATCAAAACCATCTTGCCACTTGTCAATTTGTAGTTTACTTTGTGGGTCACCTAGAAGTTTTGAAAACCTCTGGGAAGGGGCCCGAAATCCATAACTAGCTGCCACATGTAATACATTAAAACCATGGTTTTAAATTTCTCCCCCCTTCATTAACCATCAATAAATTTTGGGGGGGGGCAGAATGAAGTGAAGCCATTGATTTTGCATAAATCTATGTGATATGATCTACAAATTGTAATACTATTATTAAAACTTGATCACATGGTTCTCGACATTATAATATTTAATAAGCTTGACAAGGATTCAAGGGCTTGAAATTGTTTTACCAAAACAATTATTGGCCCTTGACCAATTTTTGGGAGAGCCTTGGTCAAGTTTGACCTATTTTGGGACTTTGACAGCCTGTCAAAGATGGAGCGCAAGACGAAGCAGAGATAGCGGGATCTCGGCCCCTTTTTGTGTCCCTTTGGGATTTAGGAATATGTAATGGGTATGGGATGTCATACCATGGGCTTACCAATGTTTAGGCCTATTCTGTAAAGTATAAATAAGTAGTTAGGTGACATAAGTAGAAGGCCAATAAGCTGAGTGCTAAGTGCAAGTATGGATTGTAGATGCTCTGTGCATATTGTGAGAAACCTGTAGAGCTAAGTGAAAGTGGTTGTAATAGACTGTGAAAGGATTCATGTTAGACCTGGCTTGGCGAAGGAGAATCTGGTGAGGTGCGCGCAGATCTCCTGTCCTATGTAGAGTGTGGTTTTTGTGGCTGTGTTCATGTAGATGACTAATTGAAGCTAATAAAGAAGAAGATTTGGTGGATGTAGCCCCAGGGTGGGGGTGAACCACATAGATAATGTGTTATTCTGCTCTGTGAGATGTTCTCACATGTTTATGACTTTCCTTGCTAAGTGTTTTGATATAGATAGATAGATAGATATATTTATTCTTATGCTTATGATGAATTTGGATGTTAGATCTAATATAGGTGAATGTGCTTAGTGCTTGAATCTGCCAATTCTGATCCATTTATTTATGCTAAGTTCTTAGATACATTAGATATGGGTGAATGTTGTGATGCTCTATTTTATCTGTGAAGTAGATATTAGTTAAATAATGATGAACTAATGGTGATAAGTGATCTATTAAGCATTATAATCACAGATGTGTGTCCCAGATAAGGTTGCAGACACATGAGTCCTAAAACCACCCCTACCTCTACCTCGGGTGAGACTTCATCTGTTTCACAAGTTTTGCCAAAAGGGACGGTAGTTAGGGTTTTGCTGGTGCATTGTTGTAGCATTGAACCCTAGGACTTCCCTTGTGACAACAAATGGTTTTGTTGCCGGGAAGTGAAACTGTGATTGTTGGGAACTGAGGAAGAAGAAGCTTCGTGCAAAGATCCAACCTAAAATTGTGAAATCTCTGTGCATAGATCTATTTCTCTAGTGTGTAGTACTCTACTTAGTTTGACAAGCTCTGTGCTAGGAAAAGAAGTCCGGTCTAAAGAAAAGAGGTAAGATCTGAAAGCTTTGTGCTCTGAGAAAGGAAAAAGTGAGACTTTTTTATTAAAAGAGGTAAGATCTTAAAGCTCTGTGCTCTGGTAAAGGTAGGAATATTGAAAAGTTCTAGATCTGAAAGCTTTCTTCTCTGTAGAAGTAAGATAAGTGGAAATTTTTGTTTCAATAGTATGGATCTAGGTATGTTTGATAGATTTTGTCCTAGCTTGAAAACTAGGGTATTATTAGATGAAAGAAGATTTGATATGAGTAGATCTAATAAGAATAGTAAAAAATATGTTATACTTATGCATAGAAAGAATGTTTGGACTAATACGTGTATGCAAGACCCTAGAAACAAATGTTTGCAGGTTAGCTACCATGATCCTAGCGCAAAGTATAGGAAAGGTTGGGGATCATTTAAAAGAAAAAGAGGATTAAACCTCTCTTATAGTTGCAGAAGGTTCTAGAGGGAACCTCACAGAAGGAAAATTTGAAAAATTGGAGCTTCGTTGGGATATCAGAACAGCGACACGTGTCACTTCGCCATGGCAAAAAAATATAGCCATTGGGGACATTATAACTATTAGACCAATGCTCCAAATGGGTAGAAAGACATTTATGGACAAAGAGCTCGACATCCGACCATTGAGACCGAACCATAATAGATAGAACAAAATTAATGAAGGCTTCATACCCATTGCAAGAAATTTGTTGTCGAGTTACCTATTTATCCCATCGCGCCATGCACCAAGAACACTATTTTCCAACTGAGAGTTTGAGCTAGCAAACTAAGTTGATTTTATACAGTGATCATCGCACTCTTGCTGTCTATTCTATTACAATATCTAAGTTACTCCTCGAACCCGAGTGTGTATGTCGGACGAGTTGAGTGCTACAGAGAAATTTTTTGAAGAAGTTCTTATCAACCTCATGATTGAAAGAGTCATGTAAATGTATACAGGTGTACAAGCATTTTCAACGAGAGGAATGCCAGCCTCTTCATCCACTAGTCGCGGAGGTGGACCATCCTGTCCATTAGATGAAAAGTGAACCAAGCACAAGGATGATCTAGAGAATTACAAATTGATCCCAACCATATTACCTGCCTATATACCACCTCTGATCAAAGCAGTAAATCGAGACAACGTGCCTAGATATTTTGAATACACCTTGTTTATGGCATACCTACTGAAGGGGATACGTGCATTTTGAGAAGACCAAGATAAGATTGTAGCATTGAAGTTTAACGACTTCAACCTCAAAGATAATAAATTCTATAACACACTCACCCTACATAAGTACCTGACTAGAACTAAGGGGAAGAATTCGAAGATAATCCCCCAGTCGTGAACTATGAACCTCGTGTAGTCCACTTTGTTCAATGTCATGAAGATTCCTCACTTTGGTAGACACTAGGAAGTCAATTTCTGTGTCAATATGATGCTTTCTTGTTACCATGGTGACTATTTGTGGCTAAAACGCTGTATAACAATTGATCTGATGTTGATCAATCGGATCACAGGGTTGAGTATGCAAGGACCTGATCCTCAAAAGTTTTACCCCGGAAAAGCCATGGATCGCACTCTAGCACAAAAGATCAAGGACACTTATGGCAATGTCGAGAAGGGAACGTGAGGCTACAAGGTATCTTCTGTCCAGAGTGGCGCAGTGCACCTCGCCTGTCAGTTGATTACAGGGAAGTTAGTATGAAAGAACCGACCTACCCAAGTCACCGATTTTGTAGTCGACCTTGCAGGGAAGTGTGCAGAAGGCCTTCATATGAACTGGGCGAAGTACCTCGTGAACCAGTTGGAACTCGACTACAAAGAAGCAAAAGATCAAGGATATGAATTTCATTTCAGATGGCTCTTCATCATTATAGCGTTTATTTCTTGGGAGATCCTGGAAGGTATGAACTTCTCGGACATCGAGCCATTTAAACCACTGGATGCAAAGTTCATTGCAATGTGGTATTCAAGCGATATGAATAAACAGTGGCATTCAAATGTTGTTTTTCATACCTACTAAAATCAACTGAAGATATCCATACAGTCCGAGCCTCGCATGACTCTGAACAATCTACACTGGTTCAGGCCTTTGATGAAGTTCAATGCAAATCGACATTTTATTTGCATCACAGCATGCACCGACGAACATTAGAAACAACTTCAGTCCTACTACAAGCTGACAGATGAGGACTTGGAGGATATCACTAAGGACTGGTTGGTGGACCTCCTTATTCCAATAGACCATGTGGAGATATCCAACATCGACAACCTAGAAACTACACAGGATACACCCGGACCTAGTAGGAAAAAGAATACCGAAGAGGTCCAAGAATTAGACAGTGCATCTGTGAAGATTGCTTTGATATCACCACAGCAAGGAGGTGATGGCGAAGAGATAGATGACAAAGAAGTTGAAAATAATCAAGGAGATGAGGTTGATCCCTTGAAGAAGAGGAAAGGTTCACCTTCGAAACCTTCATCCTGGAAGAAATCAAAATCCACCATGACCAAGATGCAGACTGTTCTCACCTTCGATGACTTTGAAATCCTGATAATAGCCCTGCAAGATGCTTCACTAGAAATAGTAGAGAAACAAGAAGCAAAGAAAAAGGAGATGTATGATCAAATTGAGACTAATCTTTGAGGGGTACAACAAGCCCTACAGTCTAGCCACGCAGTCTCCACTGTGCCAGGAGAGCCAGAATTGGGAAAGGAGCTAGCCCAACTCCACCGCCTAGCCGATACAGTGGAAGCTTGCCTTCGATGAGCACGGGAATAAATAGAGCAAGACACCCAGGCTTTGACACAAGTACAAGGAGTAATCATAGAGAAACAAAGTGTTGTAGAATAGGAAAATCTTGCTCTCCAAGCGAAGTTTGATGAAGAAAAATGACAACTACAACAAGAAAAGGAACAGTTGCTCACGGAGAAACTCGAAGTAAAAGAAGTGGTCAACAGAGCACTTTGTTCTATGACAGTCTTAGAAATAAAGGCAGAAGACCAAGCTACACATCAGGTGAATCAGATCGCAGAAGCCATCCAGTAGCTACAACAATGCATAGAAGATTTGGAGCTATGCACTATACTTGAGACCCCACAAGATGTAAGAGACCAAAGAGAAGCAACCGCCCAGAGTGCAGTTCAAAGGATAAAGGCTCTTACCCTGGAATGTAAGAAACTGACTGATTGTAGTTCCCATACCTATGAACAACTCACAGAGAACCCGAAACCGAAGGCACTAGAGTCACAACTCCAAGAGGTGAAGTATCAAGCCAAAATGATACAGACGTAGTTGAAGTCCCTATCAGTTGTGGAAAGAATGAAGCGCTCCCAAGAGCAATGCACTACACAACAACAAATCTATACTATCCAGATTAGATTTATGGAAGCAACTCAGAGGCTCCAAATTGTACAAGATAAGGCCTATCAATTGTTTACAGAAGTAGAAGGCCAAGGAGCAGAGCTAGAGTAGGTTGTCACTACAGTTGAACAACGTCTAGAGGGACCTATGAATGATGCATTCATCCAAGAGTTTGTTAAATAGGAGGCCGTATCACAGCAACAAGTCAAAGAATCTCAAGCCAAGCTCGAGGCATTCGAAGTAGAGCTAATCAAACCAGAGTGACTCGGGACGAGTCATAGGTGAATTTTGGAGGCTTGTTGTCCCTTGATCAAGTTTTGGGAGATCCTTTGTCAAGTTTGACCTATTTTGGGACTTCGACAACCTATTAAAGATGGAGCGCAAGACAAAGTAGAGATCACGGCATCTCGGCCCCTTTTGGGTCCTTTTTGGGATTTGAGAATATGTAATGGGTATGGGATGTCGGCCCATGGGTTTACCCATGTTTAGGCCTATTCTCTAAAGTATAAATAAGTAGCTACGTGACATAAGTAGAAGGCCGATAAGATAAGTGCTAAGTGAAAGTATGGTTTGTAGATGCTCCGTGCATATTGTGAGGAACCTGTAGAGATAAGTGCAAGTGGTTGTAATAGACTGTCAAAGGCTTTGTGCTGGACCTAGATCAGGGAAGGAGGGTCTGGCGAGGTGCACATAGATCTCCTGTCTTATGCGGAGTATGTTTTTTGTGGCTCTATGCATGTAGATTACTGATTGAAGATAATAAAGAAGAAGAGTTGGTGGATGTAGCCCCAGGGTGGGGGTGAACCACGTAAATACTGTGTTATTCTTCTTTGTGTGATGTTCTCATATGTTTATGTCTTTACTTGCTAAGTGTTTTGATATAGGTAGATAGATATATCTATTTATGATTTGTGCTTATTATGAATCTGGATGTTAGATATGATATAGGTGAATGTTCTTAGTGCTTTAATCTGGTAATTCTAATCCATTTATTTATGCTAAGTGCTTAGATACATTAGATCTGGGTGAATGCTGCAATGCTCTATTTTATATGCAAAGTAGATATTGGTTAAATAATGATGAACTAACGGTGCTAAGTGATCTATTAAGTATTATAACCACATATATGTGTCCCAACTATGGTTGCAGACACCTGAATCCTACAACCACCCCTACCTCTACCTCGGGTGAGACTTCATCTACTTCACAGGTGTTGCTGAAAGGGCTGGTAGTTAGGGTTTTGTTGGTGCGTTTGTAACAACCTTAAGTATTAATCAATTGTCATGGTTTAATTAATTGTTTAATGTATATTAGTTTAAATAATTAATTAAATAATTGTCCTCGTTAAATATTTGTTGAATGTGAATTGGTTTAATTAACTAATTAATTAATTTAATGATTAAATATCTATTTAATAAAATCTAGTTTGATAAATTATTAATTATTAGTTTGTATCGAATGATGGAACCATTAAAGAGAAGGGGATAAAGTGGTTTGCATTGAATGGAGGGAAAAGGTGGTTGGTATTGAATGGAGGGATAAGGTGGGTGAGTCTTAATGAAAGGGGAAGGGAGGATATGAGGGGGAAAATCACTCGGGAGAAGGGGACTTTTGGCAGGGAGCATTATTTTTCATATTAGGAGACTGTATTAGAGAATTTTGATTATTTTGTTTTGGGAGATTGGAAGATTGTATTACGGGTTTTTGGCTGGAGAAGCTTGTTGTAGGACTATTACAAGGGGGCACCTGTTGCTGGGAGTTTTGGGCTTGGGGGCCAAGAATCCTTATGGAATCCTGGAGCTAGGAAGCCAGAGAGGCTCTGTTCCTAGCTGGCTAGGAGGTTAGACGGTTTTGGGAAGAGCATCGGGTAGAGTTGGAGAACAGCAGTAGCATCAGTTAGAGGTATGTATTTTCATTTTTCTGTTGTGTTATATAATTTATTATGATCTGCTCATAAATTTTAATTATGTTGAATGGTTATGAATGATTATATGCTGGTTATGAAATTGTGAAGATGTTAGGATAGCACTTCTCTAATTAAATTTATGTTTTATAAGGCTCTGTTGGAAGAGACCTTACACATGGTATGGTCTCGACCTGACTGAAGATGAGTTGTAAAGCAGGAGAGGCTGTAGTGTTGGAACCACCATAATAAAAGACCTTGATATCCAGATCTTTATGGACGTATCCCAGGAGGGGGTGAACAATGGTAACACCTGTGTTATGTGATTGAATGTTTGTGTCCCTTTTACTGTCAATAAGTAGGTGTTAGAATGATGTATGAATGAATTAATGTATCTAATTATGCTACATGCATGAATGTGAAAGACAATATATTTCTCTAATAATTAGATAGAATTCACAGTGTGCAATTCAAAGACCCCATTCAGTCCTGGACTACAAGCATTTGATCATTGCAGTCACCCATTAAGACTATCTTGGGTGAGATTGCACAATGCACTCTATGCGCTGCGCTACCCTCTGGTTTACTAGGAGGGTCGATAGTTTTAGAGGCTTTGTTAGATCCCTAGTAGATCTGAACCTGGGTCAAATAAAGTTAAAGGTATAACTAATATAAGAAAACACCAAATGATTCCATTGTCGGTTGGAAAAAAATAGGATTGAGTAGATGAGATCTATTGAAGATCTGTTAAAAGAATGTTTGATCTGTTGAAAAAAATGTTAAAAGAATGTCATATGTGGGACCGAAGTGTAAAAAATAATGAAAGTATAGAAGGGAATGTTTATACCCTGGAGACCCACGAAGGAGGAAATAGAGAGATGGTTGAAAACAAAGGAGCTAGAGTTTGTGCAATAAGTTAATAGAAACCCTGGAGTAACACCACACAACTATCTTGAGAAATATGTGTTCACTGATCTACATCAAGTATTTTTCTGTGATTTTCCACACTTATTGCAGAAGTGGATATTGAGGTTGAAATGCAACCACGCAACAAACCAGATCTGAAATTTAGAGTGGAACCTAGTTTAGATCACGCAGTTACAACAAGTGAATAACAAATTCATCCATGCAGTAGATTTTTGGCTCGACAGTATTGTAGTAGGCTTTATCACAAAATTTTTAATAGATACCATGAAGTCATACAATGCAACAGAGAAAGAGTTTCTACACGACCCTTGAGGAAGGTATATTAGATCATTGTATACTTCTATTAAGATCTTGATGTATAACAACGAGGTAATGAAAATGTCACCAGACAACTAAATTTCCCTATCTGCATGGTGGAAGGGGGGAAGCACTGACAGAAAGTGGAAACATCGAGGAAGATATGGATAAGGGAAGGAAGCAAGAACCTATTGACCCAATCATGATGGTGGAAGACCAGATCAGACAAATCATGACAATAGTGGGAAGGAAATGCAATGGAGTACCCTACCAATAAAAGATGAACAATAAGAAGAGGGCCATAGTTGCGCGGGAAGGCTTGGCCGGTGATGAAGAAGAGATAGAGGATCTTCGAGCTGTGGAGAAGACTGATGAAATCCTGTACACAACCTATGAAAGAAAGATAGGTTGTTGAAAGGCGGGAATAGAAGGAAACACTCTAATCCATGTTAATGTTAGTGTGGAACCCATAACCCCATGTATGACTATTACACCTAAAAGAACACCAACATATAGACAATTGTATTTTAGTAGAAGACAAATGACAGGAACATGATCCAATCATAGCGCATCAACTGGGGGATCCAGCTCAGGAAATATTAGTCAAGGATCTACACTGCACAGAGGTAGTAGTCTGACACAGGTTGCAATGGAAGGACATGATCCCACCATTCAGTTACTAGAATTTCGAGGAGAGGCAACAAAAGACCCTATGAAAAACTTGTTTATTTTTGCAAATATCTGAGAAGCAAAAAAAATCACTGATGAAGACACTAAACTTGCCCAGGTAGATATCACGCTAAGAGACCATGCACTAGACTGGTACATGAGTCTAGACGTAAACAATCCACATGGGATGACAAGGACATTGATAGACGTCAATAAATTATTGATTAATTAGTTCCAGAAACTGAGCTCAGAGGATCAATACATGAACGAGATGATAGAAATATGACAGAAACAAGGAGAATCTATCTAGGAAATTGACCAATGATTTAAATGTATGAAAGGGAAATTTAGGTATGCCATGAATGACATGCAACATAAGCATCTGTTAGTGAATTCTTTTTTGCCACACTTGAAATACCTACTCAGACAACAAAAATTCCAATCTCAAGTAGAGGCTCTATAGGCATCCTTGCAAATGGAGGAGAATCAACACCATAAGACAGATCCAACTATAGAGGAATTGAAGGAGGATCTGAAGAATCTTACCTTTCAACTCAATCAAAATAAGGGAAAGGACAAGCAAGAAGTTGTTTGGTGTACCACATGTAGAACATAAGGTCACCATAAGAAAAAATGTCTAAAATTCGTGCAATATATGGAAATAGGGATGCCAAATCCATTGCCAACTGGAGCACCCTGGTGTGAAATTTGCAAGACGCATGAGAGTGATCCATATCATTGTCCTATGATTCAATAATACTAAACAATACCAAATAATGCATACTGTACTTTTTGAAAGTCAGTAGGGAACGATGACAAAGACTGCAGAACAATGGATCTGATGAGGGAAAGGATGTCAGAAACATATAGGGTGCAAGCCAAAATGATGACAGGGCAAGTTGCACCTCAATTTAATCAGGAACCACCATAGTATAATATTGTGCCATAGAAGTATAACAACATGCAACTGCAGTATAATATTGTGCATTCATTGTATAACCATGTGCAATATAATCAGGTACCTCAATACAATACACCGCACAAATATTGTGTTGGGTATAGAGGAGGAGGATGAGGTAGAGGAGCATTTGGACGTGGAAGAGGTCCATTAGCATGCCATAACTACCAATATCCAGGGCACTATGCAAGAGAATGTCCACTACCACCTGTAGCATGCATGTATTGTTGTGCAGCAAATCATGATACAAAGGATTGCACAACACTGTTAGGGAAGATACAGGAAAAAAGGGATCAGAATAATTAAAATGTACAGTGGATCTCTATAGAGGTTAGATAATATTGCAGGAACATCAACATAGTGACACGGGGAGGTGCTAAAACAGGAGATGATGTGGCTAAATAGGAATCTGTACAACACTAGTGGATTAAGAAGAATACTGAGCCACCGAAGCAATTTGATGCAGAAAAGGAGAAGGATACATTTAAGGAGGACATACAAGAATTTCTCATGCATAATGTTGCATCTACATCTACCACACAGCTTACCCAAGAAATCCCAACACATGAAATGTTGTTAGCATTGGACCATACTAGTGAAGTCTGCCCAGGAAACCAAGTAAGTTGTATTAAAACTTTCCTACAATCATGTATTCAATTATTTAAGGATCCATCATTTGTTATAATATTACAGAATCTGTTAGATAGATGTACCACAAACATTGAGGGAAAGTTAGAACAGAGGAAATTCAATCAAATCCATGCCAAAAGGAGAACCAACAAAGAATTTATATTGAATGCCAACATCGAAGATTTTAACATGGGCGATGTGATATTAGATTTGGCATCTGAAGTGAATGTATTACCCAAAAATACATGGAAATGCATGGGAGAACCTACCTTAGGCTACTCACCAGTCCAACTAAAGTTATCAAACCAACACAAAGTTATTCCAATAGGGAGACTGAAATGAGTGACAGTAGATCTGGACGGAGTGCGCACTAAGGCAGACTTCGAAGTGATCGAAATCATGGATGGCACAACACCACATCCAAAATTACTGGGTTTGGATTGGGAGTTTGAAAATCAAGCGATAATCAACCTAAAGACCAAGAAGATGACATTTGAGTTAGGAGAATACATGATTATCATACCCCTAGATCTATCTAAAGCCGAAATATTTTTCAAACCAACGTGTCTAGATCTAGAAGAAATTAACCAACTGTACCGGACCACCGCGCACGACGAATATTACATTAATCCAATTGTCTATGGTGTACTTAGTTGGAGAAGTATCATGTCATGTGATTCTAACTTAGACATAGGTGTGGAGAATTGGTAGCAGTGCCTACATGAGGTCTCAACCAGAAGATGCACATGAATAAACCACCTAGTAAGGTGGGTTGGGACAGAAATCAGAGAACCTTCAAGTTTCCATGGAATCAATGACTTGGAATAATTCTTAATGAGATATGAGGAGGAAGTATTAGACATCCAGAGATTGTTATCTCTCGACATCACACTTAAGGCTACACCTGCTATATGGTGGGGTGTGCATAAAAAAAATATACAGGACTGGTACCAACGCAAAATACTATTGCACATCAGATTCAACGCAGAACAAAAGAGGAGTGCAACTCAGAAATACAATGGACACAAAACACATGCAGAACACTTGGAACAATGCAGAACATAGGAGAGGATGATACCACCTGAGGAATGGATTCATTATTTCATTCACACACTCGAAGGAATTCTAGAAAATTGGTATGTAGACCAAGAAATGCGCAGAGGTACCACTGAATGGACAATATTGTAGCAGAATTTCATAGCCACATTCTCATTCAAACATGAAAACCCCAATGCCGATTTTTCTTTAAAACATATTAGAGGCTTGATATTCATTGATAAACTGGAGCTAGACCTTATGACCGAATATCAGCACCAGAATAGGTGGACAATCAAAGAATTGTTGCCATGCTATTGTGTAGAAGATATACCATACGAAGAAGACCCACGCAATATCTAGATTCTAGAGATCAAAAGAGGAAGGGGGGTAGCAGGGCCCTCCTTAGAAGAATAAGAATTTAATACATCAATTAAAGTAAACAAGTTCAATATTGGAACAGAGGAGAATCCCAAGATGGCTAGTATCGGGGATTACTGGGACAAGCAAACAGTGGAAAGGATAACAGAGCTATTGCACGAGAATAGTGACTTGTTCCCAACAACCTTCACAAAATTGAAAGGTAGTGTGGGAGAACTTGTAGAGATGAAGATCCCTTTTAAGCCATAGGCAAGACCTATCAGACAGAGACCTTACAGATTGAACCCCATATACAAGAAGAAAGTAAGAGAAGAAATCGACAAAATGTTGGAAGCAAGAATCATAGAACCAATAGAAGAATCAGAATGGATAAGCCCCATGGTAGTTCATGAGAAGAAGCAAGGAGGCATAATAATATGTGTAGATCTGAGAAATCTCAATTATGATTGCCTACATGACCCCTTTCCTACACCCTTTACAGATGAAGTCCTAGAAAATGTGGGAGGTCAGGAAGCATAGTCATTCACTGATGGATTCTCAGGCTACCACCAAATCAAGATAGCACTAGAATATTGATACAAGACTACCTTTGCGACATAATGGGGATCCTACCAGTAAACAGTCATGCCTTTTGGACTGAAGAATGTACCAACAATTTTTTCTAGGGTAGTCATTGTTTTTCAAATAATTCATCCATCGGTTTCTATAGGTATATTTGGATGATTGGACAATGTACAACCTATTGAAGGATCATGTAGAGGTGTTGAGGCAGATTTTATAAATATGCAGACAATTCCAAATATCCTTGAACATTAAAAAATGTATATTTGGAACACCCTTCAGAATTATATTGGGTCACATAGTATGCAGACAAGGTTTGATCATAGATCCTGCAAAGATTGCAGTACTTGTGAATTTACCACCACAGAAATCAGTGTGCTAGCTGTGAGCCACATTGGGACATATAGGATATTAAAGAAAATTTGGAAAGGGGTATGCACATATCACTGCACTGATGAAGAAATTGCTCAAGAAGGATACTAAATTCCAGTGGAATGAGAACTGTCATCAAGGGTTGGACACCCTGAAGGAGAAGATGGTCACAACACCCATCTTGGTCTTTCTGGATTGGGAGAAAACATTCAATGTGAATGTATATGCATCATCCATATCCTTGGGAGCTATTCTAGCACAACCAGGAGCAGGGTATTTGGACCATCCCATAGCATTTGCAAGTAGAAAATTGTCAGCATCCGAGTAGAATTACAACACTACAAAGCAAGAATGTATGGAAATGGTGTATTCAATTCAAAAGTTGTGGCATTACCTACTTGGAAAACATTTTAAGATGTTCAAATATCATTCATCCCTTAAGTACCTAGTCAACAAGCCAGTGTTGGGGGGAGAGTTTGTCGATGGTTACTATTGTTTCAAGAATTTGACTTTGAAGTCATAGTTAAACCAAGGAAGTTGAACGCAAGACCTGATCACTTGTCAAGGGTCACCAATGGCGAGGATCCTACAAACTTAGAGGATTCCTTCCCTGATGCGCAGTTATTTTCAGTCCAGGTCGCAGATGATAATTTTGCTGGCATTATTGAGTATTTAAGTAAAGGGACTTTGCCACATGAACTTAACACCACATAGACAAATAATATGGTAGTCATAGAAGTCAACTACTAGTTGATCATAGGACACTTATATAAAATGGGGGCAGAAAACATCTTGAGAAGGTGCGTGATAGAACAGGAAAGGCCTAGGATATTGGCAAAAGCCCATATAGGAATAGCTGGAGGACACTATGTAGGAAAAGATACCACACATAAGGTACTGTGCGCAAGATTATGCTGGCCAGCTATTCATTAAGATGCAAAAGAATATTTCCAAAAATACAATGTTTGTCAGAGGGTTGGAAAACCAAATAGACAGGATGAATGCCCTTACACCCATAGGTAATGCTACAAGTGTTTGACAAATGGGCTATCGGTTTTGTTGGGCCAATTCACCCACCTGCAAGAAGGTTAGCCACGTGATATATCATCACTGTGACATAATAACTCTCAAGATGGGTAGAAGCAACACCCATTAAATATTGCAACGTAGAGACAACAACACACTTCATGTTTGAACATGTGCTCACCATATTTGGATGCCCAAGGATTCTGATGAGTGATCAAGGAACTCACTTTATCAACAACACTATCAGATCTCTGACTGAAGAATTAGAGTTCTTAACCATAAGAAAAGTACGCCATACCATCCTCAGGAAAATGGAACAGTGGAAGCCTTCAACAAGATTCTAGAAAATGTCTTAACCAAGATTTGCAATGTTAATAGGGATGAATGGGATTCAAATATACTAGAGGTACTATGGGAATACAGAAATACCTGTAAGAAGTTGACAGGGAAGACACCATTTATATTGGTGTATGGACAAGAAGCAATGGTGCCATTAGAATTCTTGGTACCAAGTCTCTGTGTCGCAAAAATTACAAACATGACAGAGAGAGGCACAATACAAGAAAGGTTAAGTCAACTTATGAGCATGGAAGAAGATAGGATTCTAGCAGGCTTTCACCAATAAGTACAAAAAGAAAGGGACAAATCTTGGCATGACCAAAATATCAAGAGAAAAAGTTTCAACGAAGGAGACCTAGTCCTATTGTATGAAAACAAGTGTTTTCAACATCCAGGAAAGTTCAAAATGCATTGGTTGAGACCATATCAGGTCAATACTCTCACAGACGGGGGAGTTGTATAGTTGAAGGAATTGGAAAGAACATAATTGAGGGGCATGATCAATGGGAGTCGATTGAAGCTGTACAAGGATAGTCAACCACCCGTAACTTGAAAGTTACCGCGCAGTAAGAACCGATGTAACAAAAAGAGAGTCTACGTGCACAGGTCAACAAGTCAACAGGACAAAAAAGAAAAGAGTTTGTGCACACAGGTCACCTATCAGTGTGACACAATAATAATACAATGCTAGAAGAAAAGGGTATCTAAGACAAGGACTTCATTCTCTCAAAAATCCCACTGCACCAGAAAAAGAACAAATGGTCGAAAACCGCAGTAATTTAGAAAATGTCGGTTGTGGAATTCAGGCACCAATTGGCGACAACTGTTGAAATTGCAACAAACACACAGAAGTATGTACGTAGAGGTAAATAACTTAGTGCGACGGAAGGGGAAAAGTCTGAAAACATGATGCATAGGACAATAGTTAACAAGTACAAAGTTACCATGTGCAGGACACACAACAAAAAGTGAAAAAGGGACAACTATCATTGCGGAATAGTTGTCACTTCTCCATCCCTCTATAATGTCAGAAAAGGGGGGAAAGAAACTCATTAAGTTAATTTCTAAGGAGAAGAACACAAAGTTGAGAGAAATATTTATAGAGTGAGACTTCGATCTACAATCCATTGAGTTTGAAGATTTATAGTTCAGATCTTGTCACAATGTCACCACCATGATTTGGAGTGCCAGGTAGGGTCGTCAGGGACACAAGAATTACTACTCAGGTGACAGATGCAAGGGAGAAAGAGATACCCATAGTGGTGGATGTGTATGAAATCCACACACTCAAGTACAAAGAAAACCCCATGACAATAGAGGAGGAACAAAACCTAGTGCAAGAGGTCGGGCAGCTGGAGGAGGACATGGAGAGAATTGAATCTGACACATCGAGGGGACCAGGGCCACGACAGGATGAGCAGGCCACGGGTTCAACGCCACAGAGCCATGAACCAGAAGAAGGATATGCAATAGTACATGAGGATGTACCAAAGGTGGGGGCCTCATCCCCACAAGCCAAACGAAAGGATCACACTGACAGTAGTGTGCAAGGAGGGTCACAACCACAAGTAGAAAGGACCCTAATTCTATCGAATATTCTGAAAGGGGTGCACGTAGATGATGATATGGTTGGTAGAGTGAATTCCATCGAATATTATGACCATGACGTGACAGATGTCGCCAAATTTCCAGACTTGGCACCCCAAAATTATCTAGAAAGTAGGGGAGAAGGCTCATCAGGCATGCCACTGTTAAAGCCGGTGCAGTGGATTCTTGGGCTCTATAACACAGACATCGTGAACTTGTTGTATTTCCTAAATTTTGGGTAGGGAAAGAAAATTAATGCTTGCGTCAAGCAACTTCTTGCACAAGTTCATGGTGGGATCTTGTGGATGGATAGGTCAGTGCCTATCATTGTGGACCTCATTGTAGCAATCACGGGGCTACCTATAGATGGGGAAAATCCAAAACAATAACTAGAGGATAAAACCAAATCGAAGGTGTAATATCCCCCGGTAGAGCCCCAATTGTAATTATGAATTGTAAACATGTGTGTTAGGCTAGCGATCTGAGTTATAATAAGATAGGAGGCTTATGTGATGACTAGGCCAGAGAGCCTAGGATGCTAAGGCTATAAGAATGATTTTTGTATATGTAATTATGCATATCATTAATAAAAATTATACATCATTGCGTGTAGACCGACCATGATAAAAGAGAATGGGGGACTAAAATCCACTAGGCTGGGTAAGGGAGAGGGGGATGAGAGGTTGGAAAGAGGGGCTAAGCCTAAGGGATTAAGTCCAAGAGAATAATAATTTCTTATTGTTCCAAAATTTGATTAGAAGGATATTTTTTTATCCTAAGTTCCTTTGGGAGGATGAGTGACTTCCAAAGGGAAAGGAACGTGTTGCATGAGCCACAAGTGTCGGCTCAAGAACATGAAATCTTAAGGGGGAAATTCTTGTTGTTGGGGGGGGGCACTCACTCACTCATGCAGGGAGTTTCACGCACATACAGTTTTGGCTCTCACGCTCTCACCATATTCACTATGCTAGACCAGTCTACCCCATATCTCCTCACGAGTTCACTCATGCACTAAGAAAGCATGCAGCTAGCAAATTCTTCCATTGTTGAACCCGTGGACATCGTGCACCTCTGTAATTTAATGAGCCATCCCTTGCATTACCTGAATTTTCTATTGTGGTTTGAAGAGGTGGGTTTCCAAGCCCATGGTTGAAGAGGCGGGTTGTCAAGCATGTGAGAAACTCTCTCTCTAGGTGAGAGAGGTTGTTGTGGATTGAAGAAGCAAGCTTCCAGGATTATGATAAAATCTCTTCAGGTGAGAGAGTGTGTTGAGGAAGTGAGGTCTCCTGAAGGGATTCCCGTAGCTATTACAGAGCTCTGAGACTTTTGGTCTGGCCTGTTGCTGAAGCCCTAGAAGGGAGGTGGAGAAACCAATGGACTGTGTGACAATAAAAGTGTATACTCCTGGGGTGGGATAGGCATGTAGGGAATGAGATTCTGTGAGAAGTTGGCGTAAGTGGCTCCTGGGAGAGAATCCTTCCTCTTAAACCATGTGACTTTCCTATTGAACTTTCCTAGCCTAGGAATCTCTTGCCTGGTGGAGTTTAGTCCCAGCGCGGGGGTGACCCATTGCTAAGCATGATGAGAGGCGTCATCTATGGAAGGGAGGTTCATGGAAGGTCTTCATGTAGTTGGTGGTCTCCTATTAAAAGAAAGGTACCACTTTCATGTTCATTTACATGTTGTGTATATGTACATGTGTTATAATTGATGAGTCATGCCTATATATGCGGTTATTTTATGGGTTCTTCCTGTGATTACTACATGTGTGTTTTTACTATTATTTTTGCATAAGTCTGTGTATTAGCAGAATATGTTGTATGTTTATGTTTAGATTTATGCACATGATGGTAATTTCTATGAGGTAGCATGTCCTGGCCTAGGTCGCTTAGATGTGTATGATGTTTCCATAAGAATCTTTGTGTGGCATAGCCCAATAGGTTATGGTTGGGTATGCTACAAATTGGTATCAAAATGGTATCAGATCTAAGAGAGACATCATGTAGTGACATTATCCAAGCTGTTGGTGGCTGGGGACGTTACACAAGGCCATCTCAGATGAGATCAAGTCTAAGTATGGCACAGAGCACGGTAATAGGGGCATCGGGATCAATGACATTAACGATCATGTGAAAAGGTTTTCCACCAGAATCCTTGGATGAAAATTGATGTGCAAGTGTTGCAAAGAGGAAGTATCGACCGATGTGATCATTACCGCTGCACAGTGTGCAAAGGGGAGCTCGATGAGTTAGGCCCCATACCTATTGAACTCATTTTTAGAGGACTGTAAGGACACATAGGATTGGGGCTCTGAGTTCCACTACTCATGGTTACTCATTCTCATTTACCTCATTGGTTGGAAGGAACTAGTTTACAATAAGTATCTGTAGATACTAGGAAAGTGTGGCACAACGCGCTACATATCATTACGTAGAAGTGCAAACCTGAAGAAAAAGAAGACAAATAAATACATATTTGCGAGTTATTTCACAGAAATCTAGGACCTCATTGCAAATACATGATGCATTTCACCAGAGACTATCCAGGAGTTTGGATACGTTTCTAACATCAGGGAAACATGTCATAGCTTATGGTTGTAAGCAAAGAGAGACAAAGCCAAGGGATGGCTACAAATAAACTATTGTGTGATGACAGAAGAGATCCAGAGTGAGGTCCAGGAGTGTCTTGAAGAATGGAAGGTATTGGTGATTCCAACCGTAGTACCAAGACCATAAATGCAGACGCAGGGAAGACTAGCCCCAACTCACCAAATAGGCACCAACAGGGATGGAACCAAAAAGAGGATTATGTAAGGTCAATAGGGGGGAAGCACCCCAGTCAAGAAGAAACCTACAACACATAACAAACCACCAAGGGGGCCTACACATGCTCCACCATGCATAGAATAGCCACCAACACATCCAAAAGAATAAGTGCACATAGAAGAAATAGGCACAGGGACACATGAGATCCATGAGGAGGAAGAACCAGGGACAAGGACCCAGGAGATTCCTATGGCAGAAGAAACATGACCAACCAATTTCAGAGATACTCAGATGTCCACTATTCCTGAGCCATCAGACAGCTAAGAGAAGTGGCCAGGGGACCAAACCGGTGGTGGCCAAAAGAAGGTGAAGGTCCACAAACCATAGTGCCATATATCACTAACCCAAAATGATGTGGATTTAGTGGATACATCAGTCGAGGAAAAATTGGTCGAGATGTGGGAGAATGCGAAGAATCATAGGGCTTTAATTGCAGATCAAGTGTAAGAAGTAAAAATCGCGCTGGAGCAGATAAGGATCAGGGCAACATAGGCACCAAAAGAAACACCCATACAGGCTAAGTAAGGAGTGCCAGTGCCTAAAACAGTGCAATATGCAGCACAGGGGAGCACCGATTTCATCATCATGCCTTCAATGATGTTTCTTGATGAAGAGACTGTTAGAATATAAAGGATTGTGTGCTCGTTTTACCACGACGATACCCTCGTCTCCCAACCACAAGCCAAAGCCTCCCTTCGAGCACCTTGACCTTGACCGAGAAGAGAATTCTGGCTGCAATCTATAGCCAAGAGAGGCTAAATGCACCAACTAAAAGAATAGAAACAAAACTGAATAGATGATCCCACCCAGAACTAACACACCACTTTCCCCAGAGACCTGCGCACAAAACTGCCAACTGCAGTGCGCACAAGTGGCTCTGCAATTTTGAGAGTGCGTAATAATGAAACTGGTGCCCTGTATTTATAGTGGACTGGCCAGTCTAACTGGGGCTGACCTGACCAGTCTAACTGGGCCGAATTCTCTTTTTGGGCATCAATAAATTCAATATAAATATATTTGTTCAGCTGACAACCTGTCTAGGGTTTTCTTCAATTCTTTGCTTCCTTCCAGAGGATTCTAATCTTGTCATAGGTCATCATAGAGGTTCATACCTCCCGAAGCTACCATAATATTAACACTCCCTCCTAGCTAGGGAGGTATGGTCTTGAGCACAACAAACCATTCAACTGGTAGCACCACAAGCACCTGTCATTATTATCCGACTGGATAATCTCCTATGACAACTGGTACAAAATCAATTTATAGAACACACCTGTGTCTATTCCAGTAGTACACAACTACTCAGACTTTGTGAAACACATTCACAAACTGTCCTTCATAACAAATAGAAACCTGCATATAAACAATGTTATTATAAAACTATATCATATGGGCCAATCTTTCACTCACGTCTATGAGATCTGAAAGAATGTCTGCCACCACAGTAGTCTTCATCTGCATAAAAACAATGTTATGATAAAAACTGAAACATCTGGGCCAATCTTTCACTCACGTCTGTGAGATATGAAAGAGTGTTTTCCCTTAGTATATAATATCAACAACAATCATCTGGACCAATATTTCACTCACATCTGTGAGATCTGAAAGAATGTCTGCCCTCAACATAGAATATCAATAATAGGCTATCTGCCCCATTCTTCTCAACCAAGGAAGAAGGATTGTTTCTGATTTATGAACCTGGACCATTTCCCACCCTGGGCCATTCTTCTGACACTAAACAAAGTGTAACCTGGAGAGAATGAGTCTGCCCTCGAGAAATGCTTGGACCATTCCTTACCCTGGGCCATT